>CAUYRH010155861.1:0-59353 GCA_963574655.1 Perodicticus potto | reverse complement strand
ATCACCCTCGGTGGAGTGCTGTGCCGTCACACAGCTCACAGCAACCTCCAACTCCTGGGCTTAGGCGATTCTCTTGCCTCAGCCTCCCGAGTAGCTGGG
Organism: Perodicticus potto; assembly: GCA_963574655.1. Taxonomy (NCBI): domain Eukaryota; kingdom Metazoa; phylum Chordata; class Mammalia; order Primates; family Lorisidae; genus Perodicticus; species Perodicticus potto. The sequence goes on along the minus strand of CAUYRH010155861.1, from coordinate 59,254 downwards.
ACTACAGGTGCCTGCCACAATGCCCGGCTATTTTTCTGTTTTACAGTTCTGCCGAGGCCGGGTTTGAACCCACTACCTTCTGTATATGGGGCCGGTGCCCTACTCGATGAGCCACAGGCACCGCCCCTGTACAGAAACATTTTAGTTTGGTCAAATCCTGTTTAGTTATTTTTGTTGTTGCTGTAATTGTTTTTAGGGTCTTAGTCATAAATTCTTTGCCTAGGCTAATATCTTTCTGGAAGAGATTTTCCTACATTATCCTCTAGAATTCTTATGCTTTCATGTCTTACATTTAAGTCTTTTATCCATCTTGAACTAATACAGACATAGAGCAGTGGAACAGAGTAGAGAACCCAGACGTAAAACCATCCACTTACAGCTAACTGATCTTCAACAAGGCTGATAGCAATGTTCACAGGGAAAGTGAAGCCCTGTTCAATAAATTGTGTTTGGGAAACTGGAAAGCCACATGCAGAAGAATGAAGCAGCACCCTCTCACCACTCAAAATGGTGTTTTTTTTTTTTTTCAGATTAATATAAGGGTACATACCATTAGTTTACATTGTTTGCTTTTGTTAGGTAAAGCCCAAGTTGTAGTTGAGCCCTTCACCCAGGAGGTGTGCCATATACCCCTATTTTGTGCCCATTATGTGAGAGGTAAGAAGAAGCTTACATTACCTCCTTCCTGACTCACTTGACGACGAGGACCCAATCAACTGAGCACAGGTGGTGAACATGTGGGAAACAATGAGATAGTGATAAAGTATAAAAGTATAAGGATTTTTTTGTAGAGCATGTTATGGTAGTAACATGTGCTATACTGTTGGCTAGAATTATTGGCCTCAAAAAAACTATGTGTTTTTGGTCAGGAATATTGACACCTGCATTTTGCCTAAAGTGATTTGCTCCTTTCAGTTTTATTTTTCTTATTTACCAGAAATATTTACAATATGCAGAAGGGAAATAAAGGTCTCCTTGATGATATAACTACAAATAAAGAAGCAAGAATAATTTTCTGTCCATGAGAAATAGAATTGTAGGATAATAAGGCCAGAAGGGACTTGCAGAGGTCATCCACTCCTTCCATTTGCCTTCAGGCTGGCCTCAGTGCAGACTTGCTCAGACGAATTGCAATCTACACGATTTGGAAGACTTTCAAAAAGAAGAAATTTCTTTCTTTAAAAGAAATTCTAATAACCATTTTTGGTAATGCAGTCAAGTTTTAGCAATTTGTACCATGCACAAATACTTGCATTTTGCATTATAAAATCCTCCTTGTCTTCTCAGTTTTTACCCTGTTCTTACTAATAGAGTCCATATTTCTCTAATTTATGGTTCTTCCTGCAATTTTCCATATAATCTTAACTTTTCAGCACTTCTAAAGTAATAAATCACCCCTCTCAGCTAACTGAGAGACAGTTTATTAAATATCAGTTTATTACCTCCTATAATTGGCTATCATAGCACCAGACTGCTATAATTTCTCTTTACGTATTTGTTTTTACTCCTGAACCTTGCCTAATTAGGAATTCTGCTTGGCTGAGAATAACAGAGACATTAAAAAGATCAGTAAAAAAGATTGTGGTTTATTTTCATCTCATATAAAAAATATCCACAAATAGACATTCCATGGCAGATGCGGTGATCCCATGATTTGATCTATGCCTCAGACACCTTTAATTCTGTTCTGCCATTCTTTCACTTGTTTTCCATTCTCAAGGAAGTCTTGCAGTCAAAAAAAAAGGCCATTGCTGCTCCAAATATCACATCCACGTTTCAGGAAGGATGAGTATTAAAGTGTTCCCTTCCAAGCAAATTATCCCCCTTCTTGAAGGGCTTTCCATAAGCCTAATGGAGCAATATATGTCTTTTTACCCTTGACCAGATTTTTTGCACACAGCCACCTTTCATGAACGAAAGGTTCATTAAGCTTCAATGAATTGGTTTGGAAGAAGGAAATAATGGACTTGGTAGCAACCAATAGTTTGTGCTATCTGTGTTTTAATAGGTCAATCAGTTGGTTGTTCACCAGGTAACTGTTACAGTCTTAGTATGTTTAATAAACCCTGTGAGAGGAGTATAGAGAGAACTGGTCATTAATTAGCTCTGTGGCTTTGGAAATGCAAAGGATGCATTTGGAAAATTTTTCTCAGACTCCTTTCATATATAAAATTATATGCATGAACAAAATATTAAATATACCTGAGAAATATAAGAGAAAATTGATGTTGTGTTCTAGCAAAGATTACCCAAATAAACACAGGGATATCCACAGAGGTAGCTCCAAGGGAGCCATTGAGGTCTGACTGGTGCCTGAGGGAAGCCAGATTATTGTGGTTTAAAGGAGAAAGTTAGTAATTTAGGTATCTCTCCTGGTCCCTCCTTCCCATTCTCTATCTTATTTTTCTTTCTTTTCCCCTTCTCTCATCCTCTGCCTTTACTGTGCCTCCCCATTGCATATATCACCTATTTTCAGCCTTTACTTTCTTTGGTGTAAGTCTTCAAATTTAGGTTATATTTGAGGCTTTTAAAAAATATCTTGTCTGGATTTCAAAATCTTTGTTATTATTTCACACCTCTGGTCAGCCAATCCTATTTTATCATTTTACTATATGGTTTGTCATCATATGTATGTTTTCTTTTATTTAATATATTGAGTCTGCCAAGCTACTCTAAATATGCCGTGTTAAATTGGTCTTATTCTATTTCTGATGGTAAATTTCATATGTGTGTTTGTGTATCCCAAGCCAAGTGGTATTGAAACAAACACACCCCTAAACATTTTTATTGCTCTTGGTATTATCTTATTTTGAAGTATTTTAAAAATAGTTTTCTTTGGAATTTCAAGTTCCATCAGGTGATTACTTCTAACACTGGTTACATTTCCGAATCCCTGTCTTTGAGATACCAATTAAGAAAGTCATTTTTACTATGTGCTCCAGAGACAAGTAACATTATATAGGCATTAGACCAGATCTCAATAAAAAGTCACACCAAAAAGCATACTGGATACAATACGTAGTATTACTTGATAATCATTAGGATTAGTTCTAAAATTCTGATAACTAAGTAAGAGAAGATAAAGACAAGCAATTTTAAGTGCTTAGAGGAATCAAAGTTACAAAATGTTGGAGATTGTGCCAAATTCTCTCTGCACATTATTCACCCATTTTTTCCCTTATTTTTAATCAAAGTAAATCCATATCAGTATAGTCTGTGCTTCTCTTTTGATTGGGCAGATGAGGGATTGGGAAACTTGGGATGAGACTGAAGGTCTTTTCATCTAGTTACCCAGTGTCAAGAAGGCCTGTGTGTTTCAGCCAACCAGGACAGGTTCTTTTTCTGAAATTAACAATTCATGTTTTTTTAAGAGCCTAGAATCAGGAAAAATGTTCTCCATTTGTAGCCAGAAATATCTCCCAAATTGTAATGGCTATACTTTTACTTCGCACATTTCAGAGGATTTTATAACCCCCAAAATAAGGTAAAAAAAACTTGAGGCATACATAAAAAATCTGAATTGAATTTTTAAGTTATTGATATATTTTGATCTTTCTTGTTCAAGTAGAAATAATTACTATGGGAGAAAGAAATAGTGCTCCCACTTAAAAGAAAGTCTAAATATGGAGACATCTTTTATGATCATCAAAGACTATTTTTATTTGTTTATTTCCTAGTTAAACCTGTCTTATTGAAATCTAAGCTTTTGTGATTTCATTTCTGAATTTTCCTTCCACAGTTTATCTGGTACACAATGTATTTTTTCCTTTTCTTCAATAGCTTTTTTTCTACTTTTCCTTGTCATTTATGATTTGGGGCATGTAAAGTTTCTGTGAGAAATAATTCCCAAAGCAAATATAAATATTTCCAATGTACAAAATTACAGAAATTCTTTACTATTCAGGTACTGATGGAATATATAATCATTCTTTTGAAGAGGCAATTAGCACTTAGTTCAGTGACTTGGGATGTTGTAACTCTTTCAAGTTTTGGTTTATTTTACTGTGCGCATCCAAGGTGCTACTTATCTACATCAGACCAATACTAATTTGAATATGTACTGCCTGAGGATTTCCAGTGAAAGTTTACTAAGGTACAATATTAAAGAAAGGGTCATTCACCTTTCTTTATGAGGTCACAGACAGGTTGTCCTCTTGCTATTAACTCAATGTTCATAGTTTGATATTCAACTATGTTCCTATCTAAACAAAGTTATAACTCAAATATCCTGTGAGAAGCTTTCCTACTTCTTTTTCAAAAATTACAAAATATACTGATATCATAGATACAAATTGGTATTGACGTTTAGGATCATATTTTAAGATGTAAGAGACACTCACACCTAATATTTTAATTCTTTTGGTTGTTTACTGTTTAAGTAGATAAGCGATTATATAGTTGGCTTTGGGAAACTGGTTACTACAAAATAAAGAGGCACAGTGAAGACACCTAAACTTGCTTTTTCTGAATGATAAGGTTCATTTTGTTTGAGAGCTATAAGGAGAGGGTGGGGTAATTTCACCTGTCATTATTATACAACAAGAAGAGAATATGTTTGAACTAAGATCAGATATGAAGCTATAATTGAACTGATATATTTAAAGATCAAATAAATGGTCAGCTTTAGGTACTGTGGTGATTAAGTTAGAATTATTTTAAAAGTACCTCTGTGGAAGCCTAATGTAGTAATATATAGCAGACTAGATGCCATTAATGTAATAACAATTGATAGCCTAGACAAGCAACTACAAATAAAATATGTATGGATGGATGATCCAGCAAATAAAAGACAACACATCGTATGCCTAGGAGGAAGCTTTGGGGAAAAAATTGTTTTATACAAACTTTATTAAAATATTTCTGAAACCAGACAAATTGGTCCTGGAGACTGAAGCTTCAGTGGATAGCCAAAAGGCAGGAAAATGGTGTAAAATAAACATTGCATTTTTGGTTTGAATGCAGGGAATTAATCTGACTGAGATAAAAAAGAAATAGTTTGAAGGAAGATAATTTTCAAAGTTGACTCAAGATCAACACTTTTGTATGATAAAGCAATTGCTCATTTCAATAACACTGTGTCACATTTGTAGTAGGATAATGAAAATTGTGTGTTAAGTTCATAGGAACTAAATTACATGTGGGATAAGGTAGGATCATATCTTTCAAAAAAAAGGGGTATTTTGTATGTCAGAGAATTGTTTTGATCAAAGTTGCACGTTTATGTTACTTTGATGTTTTTCTCATTGAATCTGTCTTCAAAAATGTAGTTGATTTTTCCTTCTTTTATTTTCTAACCTTTTGGGTAAATATTCCCTAAAATGCTATCACTATGGGCCAGTCCTTAAGCTGGTCTTTGGGGATTTCCAGCTGTTTCCTACCCTTAGGGAGTTCTTGTTATCGTGGTGTACAACTTGCTAGTAGATAATTGTAAACTAACATGGTTAGAACACAGATAGAAATATTTTATTGCATTTTTCTCTAAATAGATCTTCAGCCACCATTAGGCCTGAAGCTCAAATTCTCTTGATAATATTATCATGAGTCAATCATAATTCTAAGAGGAAACATGGTCAGAATAAATTGAATTTTTCTTAGAATCACATTTTTTATTTTTTGGTTCTTCCCTCTTTGGGTTTTAAATAATCAATAAGCTCACTGGGTAGTTTTCCAAGTTATACTTTTTAGGTCTCTTTCATTTATAATTGACCATAAAACTCTTAACTGCCTTAAGCAAAAAAATGAAAATGGCTTTATTGGCTCCAGTAGTTTCATTTTGGGTCGCATTCAATGGTCCTATTGGCTTCGGGATTCAACGCTCATTCCCACAAGTTCAGGGAAAATTGTTATTTGGTTGGACACCTCCAACCAATGTCTTGGGCCTGAATTTCTATGGCTCTTCTCTTGTGTCTTTAGTATCCATCCTTAGGGATTAAGTGGAAGAACCTGAAATTCACTGCATACTCTCTACCCCTCACCTTTCTCTGACTTAAATACAACAGGACTTACCTCAGTTATGTCCTTTATTTTCTTCATCACATAACTCTTAAGTATTCAACCACGTACTCATCCCTTGTTTTGCTCTCTGTGCCCTCTGGAACTCACAATCCCCTATCTGCAGAACTCCCCATGTACTTAACCCAATCTCCCAACAATAGCATTAGGTTCTTGGTAAAGAACTCCTGGTCCTTCCTCCTTCCCCTGTGGACCTCTCAACAATAGGAGAAAACTCTCCCACTTCTAACAATTCTCCTACTTGGGCTGGAATAGTTTTCCTCATTTCTTCTCATTACTACATGTAGACAAGTTTTCCTCTATCTCTAAAAATGGTATGAGCTCTGAAGTTCATTAGATTATTTCATCAATTGGTTTTCACTGCTATCATTATACTGATACCCAAGCCATTCCCTCTTCTTTCTAAATTAATATAGCTTTCTCTCTAACACTACTTCTATCTTAATTCTCATCAAATTCAATATACATTTAGATAACATTTGTAATATTACAGTCTCAGTTTCTCTACTCAACCTTAGCTACTCAACACTAATAATCATTCATTGTATTGAGTCCAGCCTCTGTCATTGGTAATCATTACAAGCCCTGGATCATCTCAATTTTTAAAATATTTTTGGGTATTTTTGCATTTTTTGGTTAGGGCTGGGTTGAACCCACCACTTCCGGCATATGGAGCCGCCACCCTACTCCTTTGAGCCACAGGTGCTGCCCCCTTTCTTTGGACCACTATCAGCTAATTTTCTAGCTTTCTCTACATCTAATACTTCCACCTCAACAATCCACCAAACATTCCACCCATTTATGTTCTCAACTTTCCCCAGGTTTACCCATTTTTTTTCAAGTCTTTGATATGCATTTATTTGTACATGAGAAAACAGAAATATGTTTATCTGTTTTACCTACTGTTGATATTCTTACTTCCCTCCTTCTTGTCTTAAATTTCATAGTCTATTACTTGATCATTCCATGGCACTGTGCTTCAACCCCCTAACCATTTTCTTGCCACATCATACTCAAAGCTAAAGCCCTAATTAAATCTGTCTACTTACTCTCTACTTCTACCTATATAGTTGAACCTAGTTAGAGGGAAGCAATCTACCATGGTGACTAGTTTAACAGTCAATTCATGGTCATAAATCTCAATTTGGTTCTTAATGTCATGAGTCAATTATATTACACATTCTTAATTTACTGCCCTGAAAGCTATTGCACATCTTCTCAAAACAACACTTCCTTACCTGTCCTCAATTTCAATTGATGATTTTATATCCCACATGGCTGCAAAAACTGAAGCAATCAGAAGAACATCTGTACAAATTACCATTGCTCTACATACACATTTTTTGAATCTTCCCCTAGGACTCTGTGTTCAGACCTGTTAGTCTAAATAAACTGTCTCCTCTGAGGCCAACAGTAGATCTCGTCCTTTCTGGTCTCAAATCTTCCTCTTGCTCTTTTCTCTACTTGATATACATGATCTTAATGTCACTCTTCCTGCCACCTACTATGCTATTCTTCTCTTTTCTTCTATTCATTGTCTCTATTTCTCTCACTCTTGGTGTCTCTTAAACATAGTACAGTAAGTTTTCATTTCCACTGTCCCATTGAACCTGCCTTATCCAAGTCACCAATAACCTCTCCATTAGTCTATCTGTTGGTAAACTAAATTTTAAAAGGAATTTTTAAATATTCCTTACAATTTCTCTATCAGTATTCCTTTATGCAGCTGATTGCTTCCTCCTCATTGTTTCATATTGTTCACTTGACTTCTGGGACACCACCACACTCTTTTGGTTTTCTTCTTAGTTTAGTGGTTGTTCCTATTTAGCATTTTTTAGTATGTCTCCAAAGCAACCACTGTCTAGGCTGCCTTCTCTTCTCTACTTAATTTACTTGCTTGTGATCTCACCTCATCTCATGACTTTGTCATCTGTGTGTTAATGACTCTTCATTTTTTCCCTAGTCCAGACTACTGTCTAACTTCAGATATATATACCCAATCATCTACTCAACATCTCCACTTGGACACTTGGAAATCTAATAGATATCTCAAACCCTATACCCCCAAAGATCTGTCCTACTCCTCAAAACTATTGTATTATAGCTTTTTTTTCTCAGTTAGTGGCACCTCTGTTGCTTTCTTACCCTAAAAATATGAGAGAGATCTTTGACTTCTTTCTTTTTAGTTCACCATATTGAATCAATCAAGATATATTGTTAACTATGCCTTTTAAATATACACCAAATGCTGTCACTGTTCACCAGCTCTACTGCTACTGTCTAAGTTCAAACCATAATTATCTTGTGCCTGGATGGTTATAATACACATATAAGTGGTCTCTCTTATATCAACACTGTCATATTCTATTCTATTCTCAACAAAGCATCAAGGTAATACTTTAAAAATGAATCAGATTATATCAGGACATACCACTACTTTCCATAAAACTGAGGCTATGGGCTCCACATTGTACTCTAAATAAACTGAAAAACCTCCCAGTGACATACAAAGCCTTATATAACCTGGCCACTTATATGTCCGCCTTCTTTCCAATTATTGGTCACTAGCCCCATAATTGTTAATCACTCCATTTATCTTGGAATTTTTACTATTCCTTAAATATATAAGGGATACTCTTGCTTTACATCTTTTGCATGAACTATTGCACAAAAAAGGGGAAAAAAGAGCTTTGTTACTATCATTGAATTCATTGAGAACAATTATAATCATAAAATTAACTAATAGTTAACTGTAATAGTGGAAAATTGATTACCTTTGATGATAATTACATTGGTAATCCTTAAAAGAAGAAAATATTTATTTCTCCAAAGGGAATAAAATATGATGCCATTCACTTTCAAGAAAAGCATGAGACAACACCATACAAAGTTTTACTAACCAGCTTTAATTTAGGTTTCTGAGTGTTTCAATGAAGTTTTGTGATGTTTTATTTTCCTTTAGAATTCTGAGACAAACATGAGACATAATAGTATTCCAGAGATTTTATTATTGTTGCACAAATCCTCACTTCCCTTGTCTTCTATCTATCCATAGCATTGTGTTTCCTCAACATTCAAGTAAAGAATGAGAGTAAATCTGTGCTTGTCCTCAACTGTGCTTTGTCCTCAAATTCAAAAGAATTGCAGTAAGCTTCAGGGTTAGAGATAGGAACAATTGTCTGCACCCATGAGTGTGCCTAAGAGATTTCTTAGCTCTCTATTGTGATCTGAGTCATCTTGAGCAGGCACTGCTATACTAGACACAAGGCCTGTACTAAGAGGTTCAAATTTATCTAGGCAATAGTCAAGACATCCCTTTAAAAGGTCATTTGCTATAACATATGTATATTTTAACTTGTGCCTGTATAGCCTATGTTAGAGATGCCTGTGTCCAGGCAGTCCCAGGGTTACAAATGAGGCAAGTTCTGGAGGTTTGTTATTAAGGTAAAATTGTGTCTAAGTTGGAATACATATTACCTGAATAACCTCCATTTGTAAGTGCAAGCTGCATTAGTTATGTGTTCATAACTTGGGGACTTACAGTAATAGCCTTTGTTCAAAAGTGCAAATTGTGTGTAATTCAGATGTTTGTAACCTGGAGGCCTGCCCATAATCCAGTCAACAGGTCGCATCACGTGTGGAAACTGATCAGTGGCAGATTCCCTGGGCACTTTTTCAGCTTCATAAATGCTAAATATATGGTCCTGTCCAACTCTGTGACTTAAACATTAGCTCAAATTTATTGATCAGGTGCTGACACTGAGAATCAGGGTGTTTGTAGACTGCCACTTTTTCTGTCTTAAAACCTTCAATGGCAGTTGTACACTGGCATCTAACCATAGTGTGAGGCCAATTCCCTCTCTATAAATTGATGTACAAAAAAGGTGGGAGTAAGTGTTCTTTGGACTGAGTTCAAACATTTTTGTACACTTACACATAAACCTCTATATGGCAGACTAAAGAGTGTGTGGGGAATCTTCTGAAATAGGAATCTTCTGAAATGATTGTTTTCTACATTCAAGAAAAATTTGTTCTTTTTAATAAATAATTAGCTTAGAATGTCTCAATGGTAAGACAATTGGTCTATAATTGAGTGGTAGAAGACTTAATGGATGAATATTGATTTTCTTTTATTTAAAAGAAATATTTAAAAATATTTAAAATATTGAAGTATTTAATCATATTTAAAAAAATGACTTGAGGACCTAAAGTACACAAGACTTTTCTTCTTTTATAGTTGTGAAAAACAGCATTGGGTCAACCTAAAAAATACAATCATATTTTATTTCTGTCTTTCTGAGTCATCCTTTTCACTTTAGCTACCACCTATTTGCCCATGACCCTTAACTTCTACATTTCCTTCTCTCCTGAGTTCCAGGTGTGTATTTCTGATTATCTCCTATGGCAGTCCCACGGGTAAATCAAACTCATGTCTGAATCTGAACTCATTATATTTTACTCTAGTCTTCTATTCTTTCAGCTTATCTTATTTTATTATTTCCTAATCAATCCATATAGTGACCCAAATTAGGCTCTTAAAATCATACTACAGGGGCAGTGCCTGTGGCTCAAAGGAGTAGGGAGCTGGCCCCATATACTGGAAGTGGCAGGTCCAAACCCAGCCTGGCCAAAAAAGCAAAAAAAAAATCATGCTGTATTTTCCCCCATCACCTGACCCTTAAAAGCCCTTGACTTTCAAATTACTCTCACTTTTAAATAACTTCAGATTATTTAATCTACCTATTTCTACTCAACTAAACTTCTCTTAGTTTAGCCTATAATAAAATTTTAATAAAGTAATAACCACCTGCTTTGTTTTTGGTCCCCTGTCTTAACTCATTTCAATCCATAATCTATTTAGTCAGAAAAACTAATCTTTCTAATATTCACATGAACATTCAATCCCTTATTTAAACCTATTGAATAAATTACAAGCTCCTGAGAAAGGCAGACATAATATGTTTTATTTCTCTAGTCTCATCTCTCAGCCTTTCTTCTTATGCACCCTAAGTTTCAGTTGAATCAAAACTTTCCAGATCAGTGTCAATCATTCAATTTTTTTTTAGATAAGGTTTCTTTTGTTCCCACTACTTAAAACACTTTTACTACTACTCCCAGATACTACTCCTGTGCACCCCAAAATGGTTAACTTTGAAACCTCAGTCCAAAGAAAAATTTCATTGAACTAAGTTACCCTTTTAATATCTGCCTATCTATATCTTATCATAGCACTACATCTACTCATTCATTATTAATTTACTTAAAATGTATTCACTGAATATCTAAAAAGCATTTGCCCATGTTCTGGGTATGTGGGATTCAGACATTAAATTATGCTATTGTTAATCTCCAAATGTTCACAGCTGATGATAAAATAGGCATGTAAACGAAAAATGACAAAGCAATATTAGTGGTCTTGCAAGGTTATATTTGAAATAGTATGATGTGCTATAAAGATCATAGGTATTTTAGTCAGGATCCATAAAAATAGCAGAAACTACTCTGAATATTTAAGTAGAGAAAATTTAAAGCAGGTACAGTGGGTGGAAAAACTTAAAAGTCAACAGTAGATGGTGACGTAACCTAGAGATTAGAACAGTAGGAAACCACTCCTCCCCAGGCTGGAGCAAAGGGAAGACTCAGTAGCATTGGTGCCCCATTCGTCCCATGACAGCTAGAGCCATGGGAGATGCAGCTGATGCCAGTGATGGCTTACCAAGGTGGAGGCAGAGGGGGTCAAGTCCCATGTCTTCTTTCTTTTTGGTCACTGCTTCCAACTGTTGGAACTCAGAAGCCTGTGGATGCAGAAGCCTTAGAAATGTATTTCAAACCTGGATTTTCTCATTTACTACATGGAAAGTAAATGTTACCTTGAAAAACTAGTGTGATAATTAGTGATAATGTAGATAAAACAGCACCGGGAAAATTTAGTATTCTCTGAATGATAGCTAATATCATTATCAATTTTCACACATTCAAATTTAAATGGCAACAGAATTTCCAAGCCTGGTATTTACTGTTATGCCTAATTACATTTGTACTTCTCCCACCTTATAGTATCTACAGGAAATTCATTATTCACAATTATTAATTTATTTAATCATTTATTCAGAAAAATTTATATTTATAAGGGTTAAGTTAGATGCTAAGGAATTAGTGGATCTATTTAGAGTTCTTGACAGGATAGCCTTGCTGCGATTCTTTTCCACACCCCATTTTTTGTAGTTTCTTACTGGATGCACTAAAACAACATGATAAAAGGTGAATGCCACTATGAATTAAAATTTTCTGTGTTGTCTGATTTTCTGGATAAGCCCAAGTTTTCCTCACGGGGACTGAACTCTGAGAAGATGCTGACTGCTCAACAAGCAGCAAAGAGAATTCAGTGGGCCTGAGGCCTTTAATCTCTTAAAGAGAAAAAGGAAAATTTGGAAATCAACTTGCAGAGAGATATGTAAATTGATTAAGGCAGGTTAATTTTTCCTTGTTCCTTTCTTTTTATTTAAGTGGTCCCATTTGAGCCATTTATTCCAATAGGTAGACATCAGATTCAGTCTGTAATTGATTAAATGGATCAGCATTTTAAAAGGCTTTTGACCAGGCATACATGTGCATTTTCTTCTCTAAAATAAGGGACAGTTTATATTCATATTCACAAAAGTTCCTGGCAGTTGCAGGACTGCAATGTAAAGTTGAGTGATCACTTATGACTATTCATTTTCTATTGCATTTTGAATGTAAATCTAGTGACAGCAGTTTAAAAGAAAAGAGAGACATTTGAAAAGCTTTGGCCAACATTATTGGGTGTTGTACATAAAAACAGGACTCCAAGGGCATTTCCATAGCCATCACAGTCTGTAACGATAAGGAGAAGAAACTCTTGTCAAACAAAATTGATCTTTCTTTGTATATTTTCCAGAGTAGCACTATTCCTTTCCTCTCTGAGATTTTTACAAGGCAAAGACATTTACATTTTAATCCAGGCTAGGAAAAAATTGTCACCAACTGACCTTTACAAAAGAAAATGTTTAAAGGCTATACTTCAGATGGAACTAGAGCTCAACTAACTCTATTGCCATGCAGGAGGAATGGTAAGCAAAGACATTAGTAAATATATAGGTAAATCTAAAGCGACATTGTGTTAAATGTCAATGATAATTCATTTATAGGGTTACTAAAATCAAAACAGACATAAAATATTAAATATTGATATAAGTCATGATGGATTCTTTGGTGGGTTGGTCTGCATAAACCATTTAGAGGTGTCCAACCAGTGGCCGGCAAGCAGTATTCTGATTTTGTGAGAATACTTTTGCATATCTATAGTGTTGGATATCACCAAAAAATAGACATGGACCTTATTTTTTTACTAATAAGCTTTCATTAGTGTTTGTGTATTTAATGTGTGGCCCCAAGACAATGCTTCTTCTTCCAATATGCTGCAGAAAAGCAAATAAACGAGAAAAGATTGAACACCTCTGAAGGTGGACTCACAGAAGTGAAATAGGGCAGTTGTCATTGGGAAGCACTATGTCTTTTTTTTTTTTTAATTACTGTAGAAAAGGCCTTTTTAGTTCACAAGAGAAATGTAAGTGGAGGAGATATGACAGCTTCTACTCCTGTGGCTGCTTCTGCAAACTTTGTTATCCTTTTTGAAAACATGAAAACTCATTAGGTCTTAAGGAGAAGTTGGTAGGTCCTGTTAGCACATTTCCTGTTTTGCTCTTAGCCAAAAATCACTTATGAGAGTAACTTTGTACAATTTCTATTCTTTAATGTCAAGTCAGAAATAATGCTGGTAAAATACAGAACATTTTTGGCACCAGAGTCTGGCAGTCTAGTCCATTATAAAAAAGTCATTTTTAATTGAAGGAGTGGTTTACAAAATTATAGACAGTATCTTGATTTAGAGAGAATTTGTGTAGTTTATATTCTAAAGTTTTTTTCCTATATAAGACAAAAAATTTAATACCAATGATTTATTAAGCATTTTTTATATAAGCAATTTAAATACATAGTTGGGGCCAAGGTTAGAATAAAATGTTATAAAGAGATGGAATAAAAAATAGTAAATTATTCTTATACTCAAAGAAATTTACTTTAGATAGTGCTTGAGAAGATATTAGCTAGAAAGAATAAATAAATAGGATTTTAATAAAATATTTTAAGATGTACATTTAAAAATAATTATGAAAGCAATTTGATGAAGTGGTACAATATTGTCAAATATTAATATATCTTCTAGCACAGAGCCTCCTACTTTACTTCAATAAACATTAGTTGCATGACATGTGCACAAACTATAATTAGAGTTGAGGTAAAGGTCACTATGGAAATTGGATAACTATGGAAGACTGGTGGAAAATGGATTTCAGGTGACAAGTGGGACTGCATGACTCTTTTTGAACAATGGGAGGAAAAAAGAGGAAAAACATTCTAGGTGTATAGAAAATTGTTAACAGAATCAAGGAAAATCTAAATATACATTACTTTTACTGAAGCACTCAGACAGTGTGGTATTTTGGAGAAAGACATGTAAAACGGGCCTTTGGTGAAATAAAATGCTTGTTCAATATAACCTCCAGGAAGTAGAAGAGTGGTAAAAGTGGTTACTTCCAGGAATGAGTTAAGAAAAGTAGGTTCCCACTTGAGAAAGGAACTATCTCTGAGAGAGCAGCAAGTATTCAGCGGTTTTTACCATAGAGTGATGACTGAGGAATAGCTTCAAGCTGGCAAATAGATTCCAGAGAGGTGGCAATTGTAACATAGTAGATACATAGGAAAACTCTTTACTGGGAAAGATTAGAGATACTTTGGCTTCATTCAAAGATCCCATGCTTGCCATGTGTAGTGGATGTTAGCATTTTTTTTTTTTTTGACAAATTCATACTAATGTATCTAGCTTTTGCAGCAGAGTTTACAGAAAATAGTGTAGCACTGAGGGACCCGATCAAATTCACAGAATATTGAATCTATGCAATTATGGAATAGTCAATAGCAAATGTACTCTAATCTCTCTCCAAGGAAACAGGAATTTCTGTCTTGCCAGTATTCAGAGCTCTACCCAGTCATTTCAATGTCACATTATTTGCATCAAAACTTGGAGAATGGGTGGCACCTGTGGCCCAAGGAGTAGGGTACTGTCCCCATATACTGAGGGTAGTGGGTACAAACCCAGCCCTGGCCAAAAAAAACTCAAAAAAAAAAAAAAAAAAAAACTTGGAGGATACTTATTCCTGGATTTGTGTTAGAACTACAGGTATTTTTCACGGTTTACTTCCCAATATGGAGAAGTGCCTGATGATGCTCTATAGCTCTTACTATTTTTTTCTAGCTTCCCTAATGAAAGTTGTATGAAGAATTCTGCATAGTTGTCTCATACACTCCAACTGAATCCTTTCTTCTAAGCTTTATATAGTCTTAAAATTTGGTAATCAGGTACATAGTTATGGAAAAATCCATTCTTCCCCCCCCACCCTGTCCCCCACCGTGACTATCATTTAAAATAGCCACAAAAAAGGAAGCATGAAATAAATACTTATTAAAGGGATGGGTGAAGTATAAATGTTTCAGTCTAACTTAACTAAAGGAAAGTTATTAAGGAAAATTAAGTTCATTGCTTTTCTTTTGTGTTTTTGCCATCTCTATAAAAACTTTTGCGATTACTTTAGATTTTAGGGTTTATTTGTTGTAATTTTAAAAGTAATTTTGGCAAAATAGTCTAGGCTGAAAATTTTCCAATGACCGAAGGTCCATAATGAATAATTAATTAAATTATTTTTAAAAAATAAGGTATATTCTAAAAAAGTAGGAGAGAATTAAATTTCTCAAATACATGATTTGTATAAAAGAAGAAGGCATTCTCTATGTGACCAATCTTTTTAATAGCTTATAACTTCTATGAGAAAAATAAAATATATAATTCACTCAAGAGGTATCAATATATGGGTGAATTCCACAAGGATAGTTTTGTTGTTGCTATAGGTCAATGAATTATCCACTGATGCCGTATTGTACTTGACAGATAGCAGGCATTCAACATCTATTTTCTGAATTAATTTGTATATTGATACCTACATAAATGTCATAGGTATAATTATTATTGTGTATTACTTTGTAATTTAACTAATCTATTTCCATACCAAGTGAACATGGTCTTTTTCAATATTAAATTTCTAAAATTATGCTACTGGTTCACTAAAAGTATATGCACTTAAAAGAATATATTGAGGCTCACTGCTTGTAGCTCAGTGAGTAGGGCGCCAGCCACATACACCAAGGCTGGAGGGTTGGAGTCAGGCCCAGGCCTGCTAAACTGACAACTGCAACCAAAAAGCAGCAGGGTGTTGTGAATGTTGTAGCAGGTTACTCTGGAGGCTGAGGCATTAGAATTGCTTAAGCCCAAGAGTCTAAGATCTGTGAAGCCAGGCCACTCTACTGAGGGTGACATAGTGAGACTCTGTCTCAAAAAAAAAAAGAGAGTCAGGGAAAGGTTGGGGAGGAGAAACCAAATGCGGTTAGAACCAGCAATACAAAATGATGTAAAGTTTTTTTTGGGGGGGGTCACTTGGGATTCATTAAGCACCACTGGCAAAGAAATTTTTCTCTTATAGTACAACATTTAAATATATTTGTGTACTCCAAAGATTATTCACATTTTCATGTAGCTTCCCAAATGTCATTTTCAATAGTCATAACATTGTAAATGAAATTACATGCTAGAAAATGTCAAAAATGTGCTATGCAATGGTGGGCTTCATAAAATAATCAAGCAAAAATGCAGAATTTATAAAGTAGATTAGTTCTTGTACATTTCTGTTTATCTTTCTATTTGGGAAAAAAACATATTATCTTGCCATATAATCTATTACTTGATTTAATGAAAAAAGTAATAAGTTAAAATTAAAGGAAGAAGTATTTTTGCAAACTAACAAAGTATCTATGTTACAAACTATGTTAACTACAAATTAACATAGATTTGTTAATTATTATGTAAATGTTACCTGAGCTATGTCATTTAAATCCACAAATCATTAACAAAGGTTCTGCAGTAAACACATTGCTCTAAGCAAAGTTTTGCAGACTTGAGTGGTTAATTGGACAGCTTTCAAAATTCGAAACAGCTTAAAAGTCCTAAAAGTTTCTTGAAAATATAAATATGAAAATCTTTTAAAATATACAAAGATTAAAACATATAGTACTTTCAAAAAATAGTATATTTTCCATTGTTCTTCATATGAATTTTTAATATTTTATCTATTGTGCTATAATAATGAATATTTTGAAAAAAGTTAGATATATTTTTTAAAAACTTAACTTTTATTTTCTTCCATGTATTTTGCTGTTACAAAATACATACCTTTCTACATGTACCTTTATTTAAAGCACCATATTTCATAGAAGTTTGAAATCAACTATCTATTCTCTCTCTTTTTTTGATTTTTTTGTGAAGTATACAATTTGGAAATAGAAAAGGAAATGTATTTCCAGTCTTTAATGAAATTTGTTATTAGAAAGAGTAACAGGAATGACAATTTTTACAATGTCTGTCTCCAGTTCAAAATTTGGGTAGACTCCTATGTACCAGCAAAGGTAGGGTAATTGCTCCTGAATAGTATTTTAAGAGCTCTTTTGAAACTATCATTTTTACTTATGCTGAGATAAAATTTGTGGATTAAATGTCATAGACACTAATTGAAACCTTGATTACTGATATTTGAATGTCCTGACAAATTGATTTCTCTGGTTAATACTGTTACCAGAAAAAGTCTCTCTTACTTCAACTTGGATTATTGAAAATCTTTCCTGACTGTAATGTTCAATGTCCCTGTTTCTTAATGAGACTGAACTGCTAAAGTGACTCTCTCTGTTAACTGATTCTCTTGAAGTATTCCAGGGCAGTTATTCTATACATAAGCTGTACTGTAGAATATTGCCAAAGTATTTTATAATGTATAGGGGTTAGGAATGTGATTAGACATGGTGCTGCTTTTTTAAACAAAAATTGCTAATGTGAGTCTTCTTTTAAATCATGTGTTTTGTTCTTTTAAAGTATACAACATAGAAGTAATTTTAGAAAAATTAGTAATCAGATTAGTTGGTCTATCTGAGGATTAAATGTGCTTCTAAATTACCTGCGTTTCTTTCAAGATTAGGGGAAAACCAGTAATGACAAACACGTATCTCTGTAAACCCGTTGACATTTTGTTTGTTTATTTTGGACGGCTGTCCTGTGCATTGTAGCAACACCCTTCCCCTAACATGACAACCAAAAAATGTAGTCAATTTTTTGTATTGCCTCCATGGTGGTTGCAGTAGTGTTGATCAAAATTGTTCCTTTTGAAAACCACTGCTTCTGTTAAAATGAAACATGTTTTCATAAAAATCAAGAGATTTATAGAGTCAATGCACTCTTTAAATGACTCTTTTCATCGATACGGATTGTGGTGAGAAAACATGGGAAAACACAATTCTTCCTTCACTCAGTTGGAGACTTAGTTCCGGTTGATAACGCACAGAAATGAAGGGATGAGGATGCAGGTGGCAAAGCTGGCGCACAATGAGGGAGAAATGTTCCGGGAGAATCTGTTTGAGAAAGGTTGGAGTGTTAAACCAAGCCCCTGGTGGTCTCTTGTAGACAGGTGGCGCCCAGCCTTTGTCCATGGTTCCAGTTCCAGCCAGTGTACCTTGAGTTGCTGCCACAAGAGCTGGGCTGTGCCGGGCGTCCTAGAAGCCACCGAAGTACCTGACTGCGTCGCCTGGCAAGTGGCTCCTCCGAGGTCCACGCGGAGGGCAGGGACACCACCTTTTCCAGATCGGGGTTCTGTGATTGGGAAAGGTTGGATGTGGGTGGGTTGCAGAGCTGGGCTTCAGAGGCATGAGAAGGGAGGTTCTTCAGAATGACCGTGTTTTAAATAGCCAGTCCTCTTCATAAAAGAACATTTGTTTAAGCCCCTGTAGCAGGAGAGCCAGGGTGGGTGGAATTCTTCCTTTGTCACTCTGCGACTTTGCTCAGACCCCTGAATCAGCTCTGCCCCTTTGTAAAATGGTACCACAGATTTCCATGCACAGGGAGGCGTCTTGGGGACAGATATATGTCATTTACATGCCATTTCTAAAGTGCTCTGCAAACCAGGGATTATTAAAATTGTTCTTGTTACTGGTTGTGTTGTTGACTAGAGTAGTCAGACTGGCGTGAGTTTGGAAGGCGTGGCGGGCGTCTCAGGTGTTTTCAGTGGCATCACCTCTTTGTTTTCATAATGGTTGTCCTTCAGGGTGGGGAGGCTAAATCTCTGGAATCACATCACAGAAAATAGCAAATATTTCTTATTCCTCTTCCCTTCATGGCTTCACATCATTGTTGTGTATGTATGTGTCTGTCCTTTGAATTATACGTACCTTATTTTGGGGCTTAATTAACTGGTAACTCCTTATGGTGATCCACTCCGCCTGCGTTGTGATCTGAGGTTGAGCAATGAACGATACACGATTCTGTTGTCCTGTTTACACCTTTTAATGGATGTAAGGATGAGCCAGGTAGTTAGTTGCATAATTACAGAAAAATATGCAATTATGCAGAGCAATGGCTGTGGTTTTTCGTGTCATTACATGTACTTGTAGTAAGGAAATTACTATAAATTGGATTTTTACAAATTAGCTTACTTTGATTATGTTATAGTTATTGCTTCTAGCTCTAAAGTTGAATCATAAAAGAGCTTCCAGAATTTTGAGAGAAAAATTAATTTCACTTTAGAAACAAATGGGTTTAAAATGTTCTGCTGGTACCTTTGGTAAACACTGTGAGAAAACTGAGAAAGAAAGAAATCATCCTGAAAGTTGGTGTTAACACATAGGAATGTCTCAAATTTAGTGTGTTTGTATGTAGAACATAATAGATAATAATCATAGCCCCAAACAGAGAAGCTGATGAGAAGAGCTCCACTTTGTTCCTTAAGGCAAAATATTAGAAATCTTAACTTTTTTAAGCATTAAATTGTTTTGCTGTGTGGATTGTTTTTTAAGTTTGTATAATTTTATTAACTTCAATGGTAGAAAGTCTAAATTTCATCTTTTTCAAATATTCTAAAAATTCTATGCTATTTTGTTCATACAACTTAACATAAAGAGTGAAACGCTATTAGCACAAATTCAGGAAGGCTTTATTGAATCCTATCTTTCATATGGTTCTTTCATGAGCCTATTTCATGATAAAGATATGAAATAGGTTCTAAAAGTTTTTAATTAGGCACTTTGTATCTTTGTGTTAAAGATATGAAATAGGTTCTAAAAGTTTTTAATTAGGCACTTTGTGTCTCTGTACAGCTAAAATCTTAGCTATCCATTTTAATTATTCCTTAAAACCAAAACTACTTCTTGTTTCCCTTCCTGACTTGTCTTTTTCTCAGCCAAGTTTGACTCCTTGCTTTTATTTGTATATACTTTTATCTCCTTGTGGGTAATGTGGTTCTCATTCTAGCATAGATCTGTGTCTTATCTCAGAAGTTCTGATGTTCTTGGATGAACTCTGAATCCTTGTTCAGTACCAAATATTGAACTTGTCCTCTACATAAGACATGTCCCCTCTTGCTCTTTTAGTTGTTCTTCCTTGACCTGTTGCTGTCCTATAGGAACACCCCATAGGAAGACTAAAGGAAATAGAAGGCATGGAGGCCATCCCAGCAAGTGGCAGGGGTTTGTGTAATTAAAAATGAAGAAATGCATATGTTCTAATTCTGGATCAAGAGATAAATGCCTGTGTGATACACATTCATTCACTCATTTATACCTTACACAATCCAAGTGGTTTCTCTGTTTCACACACACACACACACACACACACACACATGTATATACATTGCAAACCCTCCTGCCACCAAGAAATGTATGCTGTAGTAAAACATATGCAAAAGATAATGTGAAATCATAGATGAAAGAATTCTAAGATTGACGAATGACTTAAGCATCAACTATCCTGATCTATTTAAACTCTCCACAGTGTTTACCATATATAGAAAAAGAAGCTGACTAGCTCATTATTTTAAAATCTACATTTAAATGTTAATTTAGAAATATCTACTGTGCCGTGGGAAATTGTTTAATTTAGATGCTTCTTTTCCAAATGTTATACCATCAATCCGTTCCTGCCACCCAGAATCCCAGGGTGAGAAGAATTTTATGTATGACCTATAAAAGCCAGACAATACAATATGTAAACAACTACTTGCATTTTAAATGTAAATTCATTTAAGGATACAATATGAAATCTAAGTAGTCACCCAGGTAGAGGTCCATAGCTCCAATAGTCATATATACAAATTTGTAAAAGAATTACTTAGGATTTTGAACATGGTTGACAAGGGCCATATTCTTTTCCCCTGTTTTGCTTGAACATGTTTTAACTATAAAAATAGCCTCCATTGACCTAGAATGCTCACAAGACAATGCGGCTTTTGTTTCTCATGACAATTCTCAACACCAAAGCAGTCTGAAAAATATTGCAACCCTAAGATTTTTTCTTCTAGAATAATAATTTTAAAATTAAGCTCATGTTACTAATAATAATTTGTATTAAATGTTAGTGTACTTGGATGTCTGTTGAAAACAGTGACTAGAGTCATTCAGAATAAAAAAATAAACACAGTCTGATGACCAGAGAACAATTTCAAAGTAATTCAAGTTCTTTACATATAGTTCTTATATATTATGAAGGTGATTTTGAACTCTCTCTTCTGTTCATTTCTTCTTTCTCGTTCAGTCACTCATGAATCTCTGCAAAATTTTCCTACAAATTTGTCCCCTTCCTTAAGCACTTAATTGGCCACAAGTCCCACTTTTTCTCCTGATTCTGAATTACAAAATCGCCTAACAGAAATTCTTTACAAAGGCCCCCCATTTTTTCAGAAACAGGAGGGAAAGTAATGGGAATATTCCTACATTAATAATTTGCTTCCATTGTCATGTATATATCAATGGGCTTTGATTTATGATAATTTACTGTCATTATGCTTAGCCTGGGGAGAAAGGTTTAAATAGCCTGAGTGTGCTTTAGAGATAGAGTACGAGTTTATTTAGACTTGGTAAAATGGGGGTCATTGATGCATCCATTTCCATTAATGGGAGTTAGCAACTGCTGCATATGTTTCATAATTAGATTTACAGAAGGGCTGAAATGGGAAACCCAGTGATGCAGCACAATATTTTATTCTCATCAAAAAGGTGCTTTTCATTGTCTGAAGAGAAAGATGCCATGTTCTAATCAGAATTGTGTGTGTAGCTTTAGTTACTAATGTAAATTATCTGATATAAAATGCTGCCAGTAGAAATGACTTTTTCCCCCTCCCCTATCTTGAATGTAAACTGTTCCACAAAGAAACTAAAATCTTTGTCTGCAATAATCTATTTAGAAAAAGATATCTACTAGTAGCTTTCAAGGTATACTGAGAATTCAAGTAAAATTAAAAAAATTTAAAGGTGAGTGGATTACAAAAAAAAACCCCTAAATAAACAGGTTATGGAAGGAGATTGGCAGACTCTTTCCCCAGAAAAATAGTAATTTAACTGGTGAAAATAAGTTTGAAAACAAAACTAAACCCAGTCACAGAACATCTCGGGAAATTATCCAAGAACCTTAAGTAAATCATTTTCATTCAAGAAAACATACTGACAGAAAGTTTATACCTTGGATCATCGTTTCCCCATTTCCCTCACCCTTTGGCCCCGGTAATCACCATTCTAATCTCTGTTTTTACAATTTCAACATTTTTAGAATTTATATGTAATTGAGGTTGCACAGTATTTGTCTCTTTTTACTGGCTTATTTCAGTTGCTAGAGTGTAAATCATAAGTGTTCTCATCACGTATTAAAAGCAATGGTAAGTGTGCATGCGTGTGGTGATAGACGCATTAGTTACTTTGACTGTGGCTCGCATTTCACTATGTATGCATATGTACATATATTAACTAATCATATACCTTGAATATATACAAGTGTTTTCAGTTATACCTAAATACAGATGGATTAATAAATAAATAGAAATCCTATCAAACCCTATGAAAGAAAAGCAAGAGTCTATGTCATTTACACCATGACTCACTTCTTCACCACCATTATTCCCATCCCCTCAATTTCAGTTTATGGAAATTGTACTAGGGGTCATGTGTAGTCAAGAAGATGGAAGCTCTTCTCCATCCAGCTTCCAGTCTGTGGCCTCAGTTTTACCCAGGAAGGTCAGGCTTCCAGTGTTTCTCATCTTACTTAGCAATGTCACAAAAGATCTATCCTATACAGATGTGAGCAAGAAAACTGGTTCTTTTTTTCCAGCCATCTCCACTCATAGCAGAGGAGCTCTGTATCAGGCATAACATTCTCAGAATATTGAGGAGCTGATATCTTTACCCCAGCTTCTTCATAATGTGAGAGTTCTACAATAAGAGGGCTGAGCCAAAAAGACCTGCGTATGTCACCCAGCTGTCCCCAGTGTCCACTCGTAAGAGTGGAGTGACACTCGTGAAAAGTAAATCCCAACCTACAGCACCTGTGTAATGGTGTGACAGTTCTACCCACGGGGAAAGAAAGGCAGGTTGTAGGATGGACAAGGTCTGGGGCTTTGCCTGAGGGCCCTGACTTTTTTGGCAACAGAGTATGGAGAACTCCTGACTTAGGACTTTGTCAAGAACAGAGAGAGCAACTAAGAGGAATTTGGTAGTTCCAAGATACAAATTAAACACTAAAACAGCGAAAACTTAATAGAGAGATTCAGAGAAAGAGATAGCCATGATATCAGCCACCTCTAGAGTAGGAAGAATAGGCACGTATATTATTCTCTCCTGAGGAGCAGTCAAAGCAGAACTCGAAAACATTCTCAAAATCATACTCAGAAACATCAACACAAGGCGGACACCTCACTGTCACAAGGGATTTAAACACAACAGCTGACCAAACAATAAGCTACTCTGACCCAGGGGTTACTCACTGGAAGCCAGGATTAAAAATATATTCACAATTATCCTCATCAATCTGCAAGACGCTGAGCATGGTCAAGGCTGCTGGAATTAGTATGCAAAGTTATTGTAATGTCTAATATGTCCAGTTTTCAGATAAAAAGATAAATTATGGACATGGAAAGAAACATCAAAGTGTGACACATACACAAGGGGTAAAAACGCAGGCAACAAAAACTGTCTTTCAAGTTGGAGCTAAAGATTTCAATGCAGCTATTATAAATATGTTTAGAGACCAAAACAATGTTTAAGGAATTAAAGGAATATGCATCAATTTAAAGGAAGTTTTATTTATACTCTCAAAGAATGTAAAGAATGAGAAAACTTTGAAAAACAGCCAAAAAGAAAATCTGCAGTTAAAAAGTACAAAAACAAGAATGAGAATTCGCTATAGCAGCTAAACAATAGATAAGAGGTGGCAAAATAAAGAATCATCAAATTTTATGATACATTGAGAGAGATTATATAACACAAAGAGCAAAAAGGAAAAACAAAAATGAATAGGACCCCTAAAATGTGGGATACCATTGGATGCACCCACATACTCATAGGAAGAATAGCAGAAGGCAGGGAGACAGGAACAGAAAAAGGAACAGAGAAAGGAACAGAAAAGGTATTCAAAGAAATAATGGCTGAAAGCTTTTTAAATTTCATAGAAAATGTTAATCTATACATCCAAGAAAGATAATAAACTCCAAATAGGAAAAAATGCAAAGAAATCCACACCTAGACATTATCGTCAAAATGTTGAAAGCCAAAGATAAAGAGTAAATCTTGAAAGCAGTAGAGGAAAAGAAGTCATCAACTAAAAGAGAATACCAACAAAAACAACAGCTGGCTTATCAGAAAGAATGGAGACCGAGATAGTGGAATGGCATATTCAAAATGCTGAAAATTAAAGCTCAAACAACCAAATAATCTTGTTCTCAGCAAAAATGAAAGAAAAGAAGGGAGAGAAAGACAATTCAGCAATAGTAACTAGGTAACTCAATAAATAACCAATAATAGAACAATTAGAAATACAGTCAATAAGTAAATAGAAAACTGAAGGAAGATGAAAACACACTAGATGCAGCATAGAACACTTCACCCAACAGTAGCAGAAAATACATTCTTCTCAAGCTCATATAGATCATTTTCCAGGATTGACTTGGATATGCCAAGCCATAAGACAAGCCTCAATAAATTTAAGAGGAATGAAACAATACACAGTGTGTTCTTTAAACACAAGTAAATGAAATTAGAAATCAGTAACAGAAAGTAAGTTGGGAAATATGAAAATACATAGAAATTAAATGCAACCCTAAATAACCAACATATCAGGAAGATATCAAAACTGAAATCAGAAAATATTTTGAGATGAGTAGAAATGGTAACATAAATAACAAAACATGTGCTGGCAATGTTGTACTCAGGATACTTATACACATCTGTAGTGTATAGAAGAAAAAAAGAAAAAACTCAAGTAAATAACTTATTTATCATCTTAAGACACTGGAAAATGTTAGCAAACTAAACCTAAAACTAGTAGAAGGAAGAAAATCATACAAACTATAGTAGAAATTTATGAACGAGAAAGTCATTTTCAAAAAATGATTGAAACCAAAAGTCGGTTGTTTTGGGCAAACTGAAAGCAGCAAGCGAAAAACCTCAAACCATAAAAATCAGGAGTGAAAGAGTGGAATTACTACCACCAACCTCACAGAAACTAAAATGATCATGAGGGACTATGGTGCCAAGAAAGGAGACAACTTAGATGGACAAATTTCCAGAAATACACAAATTACCAAAGTTGACTCAAGTAAGAAATCATAAATAGAACATCTGAATAGACTAACATGAAAAAGATTGAAAGCCTGATTAAAAAAAAAAAGTCCACAAAATTCACATGGCTTCATTAATAAATCCTACTAAAAAAGGAATTAACACCAATTTTTGCATTTCAAAAATTAGAAGAGGAAAGAATACTTCCCAATTCATTCTATTAGGCAAGTATTATCCTGATTCCAAAACTAGCTAAAAAGTTACAAGAAGAAAATCCCTTCTATGTTCATCGTTATGAATATAGATGTAAAAATGTTAATAAAATATTTTCAAGGCTTATCTATCAACATACAAAACAGATTATATACCATGACTCAGGGGGATTTATCCTAGGAATGCAAAGTTAGTTTAACATTTGAAAATTAAATAGTGTTAATATTAATAGAATAAAGGAAAACATAGGATCATCTCAATATATACAAAAAAGTGAGAAATACTTTCATCATTAAAACTGTTCAGTAAATGAGGAGGAGAAGACAAGTTTTTCATCCAGATAAAGACCATACACAAAACCTTCAAGTGACTACATATTGATAGCGAAAAACTAAATGCTTCTAAAATCAGAAATAAGAGAAGTGAGATGTCGTCTTTTATTATTTCTAGTTAACATTGTACTAGAGGTTCTGGCCAGGTCCATTAGGCAAGAAAAACAAATAAAAGTCATACAGATTGGGGGGAAAAAAGTAAAAATTTCTTTACTTGCATATGACATGATCTTATATGTAGAGAATCCTATGAAATTCACCAAAATAATATTTGAATTTACAGATGAGTTCAGAAATCTTGTAGGACCTAAGACCAACATATACAAATTGATTTGTATTTCTATGTACTAGCCATTAACATTCTAAAAATGAAATTAGTAAAATAATTTAATACGCCATGACATTTAAAAATCAAATATATTGTTGATTAAACTAAACAAAAGAAGTGAAAAAGATACACTGAAAACTTCAACACATTGTTAAATAAATTAAAGAACTCTTAAGAAAATGACATTCCAGGTTCATGGCTCAGAGACAGTATTGTTTGGACAGGAATATTTTCAAATTAATGTATAGATACATCTGAATCCCCACCAAAATCTCCATTAATTTTCTGCAGAAATTAATGAACCGATTTGACAACTCCTGTGCACATGCAGGAGTTCTAAGGGACAAACTGCTGCTAGGCCCCTTTTCAGATTGTTAGCAGTTATTTCTGTGAAGTTGTAGGAATGCAGTCCTGTTTCTTTACCGTCTGTCAGCTAGGGTCACTCCGCACTCCTGGAAGCCTCTTTGAGACCTTTACCAGTCGGCCAGTACATCTCAGAATCAGCAATGGTGTGTACAGTCCTGTGTCACCACATCTGTTCCGCCTCCTCTGCTGCTGCATCTCTTTGACTAATTTCTTTTTCTTATATTTTTTATTTTTGCATTCCAAATCTTTTTAATATGACAGTAGCTTCCAGGGTTACTTTTTGTAGCCTCGGCTGGCTGGTCTGCCTATGGCACGCTCAAACTCCCAGCCCTTGGAGCAGACATAGGGTTTGGTGTGGCTCTGCAGTGTTCCCGGGGCCTTGCGGAAATCCTCTTATACCTCCCTACCTTACAAAGACTAGAAAGCAGGACGGTGCCACAGCCCTTTGGGGAATCCAGGGCCAGCTGATCAAAGGTGAAGATCTTGCCCCAGCTTTGAGGATGCTAGTTCCGAGGCTGCTCACCAGCAGGGCACACACTTTCAGTTTGGGCACTTCCTGAATGGCACATCATCTATCGTGGTCCCACAACTAATGCTGGAATTTCTTCTTCAGGTGTCCTTGGTCTTGGAGATTCGAAGAATGAATCCGTAAACCACAGATCAGTGGTAAGACAGGATTTATTTTACAGAAAAGAATACAGAGAAAGCACCAGAGCTTCTGGCAGAGGGAAAAACTCAAGGCAGAAAAAAAATCTCCCCCTGGGTCCTTTGTCTAGGGGTGTATATATAGCCCAAAAAACTGAATGGATACAATCTTTTCTGGGTTCCCTTGTTCAAACTTAAATGAAATTGATCAGGCCTGGGAAGTAAGAGGCCCCCTATTCAGCCGCAAGTGCACTGGGAGGGAGATGGAGGCCTGGTTAAAGACATCTCAGAGCTCTCTGAGGCAGCGTCCTGGAGGTGTCTCCCCTGCGGCTGTAGAGCCCTTGGAGTCACCTGCAGTCCCCTCTGCCTGCCCTCCAACCCACTGGTTCCTCTGCCTGTTGTCCAGGCACCAGCACCCTCAGGGAAGAGACAGCAGGTTGTCCCCTCAGCTCCACTTGTGCTGGCTGGGGCACCACTCAGCCTGGATCACAACCACAGCTGTTTTGTTATCCCAGCTAGGGAGTTTTCATCTTCCAGATTGTCAGGGAAAGAGACAGTGGTGGCCCCGATTGGTACGACTCATAAATAACCTCTTCAGCGCAAACTGGTTGAAGGTAGTGTTGGTTTGTCTGGCCAGAAACCTGTACAGTGGACCAACAGCTTTAGGTAAAATGTCCTGGCTCTTGGGCTCTTCGTGATGAACCTTTCTGTCCTTGTGGCAAATATCATCTCCCATAGTGGTGACTCCCTGACTAATTTCCTCTTGTATTTAAGGGTCCACATGATTATATAAGCTCATAGGATAGTCTAGGATGATCTCTCTATTTTAAAGTAAAATTAGTACTCTTAATTCTCTCTGTAAAAATCTCTTCACAATAGCATAAGTAAATGATAGGATTTGATTGCATAAGCAAATGATAGGATTTGTGGGGGGAGAGTTTTCTCTCATATTTTGCCTACTATATTTTTTTCAGACGGCTGGAGATCAGTGCTAATAACATAATCTCAAAAGCTTGTTTTAAAGCCTGGGCACCATAGCCTGTTCCTGTAATCCTAGCACTCTGGGAGGCTGAGGAGGGAGGATAACTTGAGGTCAGGTGTTTGAGACCACCCAGTGCAAAGCAAAACCCTATCTTTACCAAACATAGAAAAATTATCCAGGCATGGTGGTGTGTGCCTATAGTCTTAGCTACTCAGCAGGCTGAAGCAAGATGATTGCTTGAGTCCAAGAGAGTGAAGTTTCTATGAGTGAGGCTGAGGCCACGGCACCCTAGCTTGGGTGACAGTGGGACAGTCTGAAAAAAAAATTAAAGTGGGTTATAATAAATAAGTTAAAAATCACAGTAACTAAACTATTATTAAGTATTTGGAAGATTAAATTTTGTGCATATTTCCAGGTTGTCAATTTATTCTAAATGAATATATCAGTTAAGATCCAGCAAATTTAGAGTAATATTCCTAATTTTTCTAGCTAGCATTTGATAATTTAATTACCTTAGACTTTTTTCTAAGCCCATTAACTATTTTTAATTAAGTCTGTTTTATTTTCTATTATTGTTTTATTTTAATTCTTGGAGGAAATGTTTTGATTTCACAGGGGATATTGCACAGCAATTAAAAATTGAGCTTCTACTTTAGAGCTAACGTTCATTCAGTAAAAATGCTCAACAAGCTCCAGGGTAATATTCAGCAAGATGTTTCAGTTCAGATGACATTTATTTTGGGAAACCTCTTATAGACACTGCCCAGACAGTAAATTTTCCTTTCTTTTCTTTCTTCGTATGCTTTGCAGATTTCTGATCTTGAATGTGGGTGTGTACATTTTAGGCAGGTTGGCAGAAGTTGGTTTAAACAGAGAATAAAATAATCTGTGAAGAGGGAAGAATGAAGCAAATATAAAGAGAGAAACAGAAGTAGAAGACCAAAGGGCCACTTTCCTTGATACTCCATACTTTTAATAATTCCACAAATTTACTTAATCCATTGTTAATAGGCTTCTCTTCCTTTCACCTGAGGAATCCTTACCAAGACTTTTTTTTCTAAAAATGATCAATTTATAGTTTCTTAACTTCAAGTTAAGTACATGCTATAGTTTGTCATGCAAATGATATTTAATTGCACATTTTATTTATTTATTAAATTTCAGGTTAATGTGAGGGTACAAACAACTAGGTAACAATTTTTGCATTTGTTAGGTAAAGTCTTTCTTGTAGTTGTGTCTCACACCCAATTTTATTGACTCAATTATTGAGAATGCCAGTAGAAAATATGTGTACATTAAAAGGGGTAGATAGTTTCAAATTGTAAGTGAAAAATAATGGGATAGTATTTTTCAAAGAAAATTAAATTTTGAAGAGCCTTATTGTTTTAGATAATTTCAGGAGGTAGAAATAATTGGACAGAAACAACCAGAGTTGCTGCCAATCCAACAATCTGGATGGTTGTTATTATATCCAACTTTTTGGAATGCCTATGAATTATTCTCAAATGCCTCTGCAGTGAATTTTCTTCTGTATGGTGAAAATACCAGTCTCCTAGATCTAAGAGTAAATGCCTATCAAGTTTGTCATAAATGATGTCAGTGCATCTATGGGAACTGCTAAGAGATTCCAGAGCAGCCAAGAGGTCTTGGTTGAAGAAATGGTCAGTAATAGAGATTGCAAATTACTAGTGAAGGAGAGTGAAGCAAATTTCAGTCTAATCTGGGTAGGTATTAATATGTGAGTTCTTCTGGAAGAGGGTAGAGTAGGATATAGTTGTTTTTTTTTTTATTTTTAAGTTTTGGGTGGAGGTAGTTCTAAGAACCAGAGATACCCTAGTAATCAGAAGAGATGAGAGATGATATACAGGAAATTTGCTATAGCATGGCTAAAACCATGAGAGAAGGTCAGATCTATGGCCTGTGTCAGAATGTCACATCAATATTTCTGTCTATATTTTTAGAACCGACAAGGGTGAAACTATGGGGAAAGCCCAAGTATCTCAGAATCTAAGCTGATCCTATGGGAAGCAGAAAATGTTAAAGATAACTAAAGAGATGTTAGGACAGATAGTAGATAGAGGCAGATGAAATTAATAAAAATCACATAAACATTATAGAAGTGAAAGATACACATCCTTTCACAGACATATGTTGGTAAATAATACCTAGCAATTTAATAGTGATCCCCTAATATTTGATTTTTAGCTTAGCATTTGATCCTAAAAGATGTTCTATTACCTTTAATGTTTTGGTCTCTCAAGGGAAGGTTGATCTCAGGAGGTGAATGAAAACATTAACTTTGTGCAAACACACTGCACAGTCAAGTTGAAGGAATCACTCATCACAATTCAATCAGAAAGCTATAAATGAAATGGCTTCAAACCAGTAACCTACTTAATTTATTTATCACATGCTGAACAAGAAACCATTTTGATGATTATCAAATAAAAACAAAAACATATAAAAAATGATAGTGCCATTAGTATTCTAACATGTGAGAAAGCAATGCATAAGAACGTATGAAAATAATAGTAGTGTTATTAGAGAGAGAGCATCCAAAGAGTTATTTGTTATCATTCTCTTGTTCATGGAAAGATAGGATTGTTTTATAATGTTTCTGAAATACACCATTACTAACGGTGAAAAATATAATCCTAAATTTATTAAAAATACTTAGTGTTTCTACTATTCTATGCACATTATGGCTTTATTCTTAAGTCACTTTGTATGACTTCAAAGCAATAATTAGCTTTTGTATTGAGGGAACAGTATTAATGATATCAATAGGTGTTTCTTTTATTACAGTCATTTATTTTAAAGTAAAAAAAATTGAAAATGGTAATTTTTTTGATCATGGCTAATTTCAGAAACAGCTAACCAAACAAAAATCTCTGCTACAAAAAAAAAAAGACAAAATCCCAGTATTTGAAATATACTTGTAACTGACTCATATATTCAGTAAATGTATTTTATGTCAATGTACATGCACATATATGAAACATATTAAACATTTATTGACAGATACAATATTAGTGCATTTTTTCATGTATGCTACATAACAGTAACTATATTTTTAAGTATTGGTAATTCAATCAATTCAACAATTTTTCCATAAATTTTGAAATCTTTTGACAGTATAACAAAATTAATAATTATGAGCATTATATTCTCCCATTCTTGTCAAGGACATAGCGGTCATTTAGCTTTGTTTTTCTAATGTGGCCAATAACTTATTGGCAACAATAAAGTGAGCTTTGAGACTTGCTTTTTAATCATTATTCTGTAACACTCTGAAGAAGTATACTTAAATTATTGTACTATGTAAATACATTACATATTTCCTTCAAGTTTACATTTAAATATAAGATACAATATGTAAATACATTACATATTTCCTTCAAGTTCACATATAAATATAAGATATAATACTCAAATTCCCAAAGTTAAAAATCAAGTCATATTATTTATTTTATAAGGTTTTAATACCTAAGTTGTTTATTTTGATTCAAAATAAAGAATTATAGAATAAAAATGTATGACTAATAAAGGTTGCTTTCATAAATTCCAATAAGAAAATAAAATATTGGGAATTTTTATATAAACCAGACTACTTTTCTTTGTTATAATACTGAGGTTCTGATCCACTTGGGATTAGTGGATTACAGTTTTTTTTAATATTAGTGGATTACAATTTCCTCAAAAGTAATTTATTTTCTACCTAAATAAATATATCAATGGAGAAAGCATTGACACCCTCTAAATGAAATGTGTATGTGATAATTAGAAGAAAAAGGAGCCAGTGAAACACCGCCTTCCAACTTTTCCCTTGGAGCCTCAGGTTACTGGTTCTAAACTGTAAATTTTATCAAGTATTCAGGTAGATGTATTGTTTCTTGTCATTTCAAAGAAGCTTTACTAGTATATTTTTATGGGACTAGCATAAAGATATAGACCCAAATAAAGACTTAATGTTTTCATATATTTTGGAATACTCAAAGTGAATGTCATTTTTTCTAAAACCTGTATTTCAACTGTAAGTAATTTTCACTCTGATTTTATTTGAAACATCAGCAGTGCAATTTGTTATTCCTGTGACTTTCAGAGTAAGTTGGGTTCATTGAAACCTCAGTATAAGGTTGTCCCAAGGCCTAACACCATAGAAATGTTCCCTGAGTAAATTACTGAGAGATTTATATAGTATTTCAATATGTTTGTCAAATATCTGGCTTTATACTAAACCCTGGTTTACAGAACACTATAATAACAAAGCTTAGAGTTAAGCATAATGTATTGAAGAGATTAATGTATTGCTAGGATTAAAGGAAAGAAAAATATATAAAGCTTTTAAATACATTGCATCACTTAAAATCACAAGATAATATATAAAACATATGTTGCAATTATTATTATTATTTTTTATTGTGGGGGATTCATTGAGGGTACACAGAACAGGTTACATTGATTGTTTTTGTTAGATAAGGAGCCTTTTATATTTGTGTCCCACCCACAAAAGGTATACCATGCCCCATGACCTCCCGTCCCCTCCCTCATTCCCTTTCTCAGCTCTCTCCGTCCACCACCCCCCACTGTGTACTAGGACCTTAATTGTCCTCATATCAGAATTGAGTACATAGGATTCTTATTTCTCCATTCTTGTGATGCTTTACTAAGAATGATGTGTTCCACATCCATCCTGGTTAATACAAAGGCTGTAGTGTCTCCATCTTTTTGTGACTGAATCGTATTCCACGATATACATCTACCACAGTTTGTTAATCCATTCCTAGGTTAGTGGGCATTTAGGCTGTTTCCAAATTTTTGCAATTGTAAGTTGAGCTGCAATAAACAGTCTAGTGCAAGTGTCCCTGTGGACACTTTTTGGGGGGCATCTACCCACAAGAAAAAATCCTTTTGCAATTATTTTTAATTTCATTTATTCAAAATTCCTATTTTATTTTAATAAGGAGAGTAGTATAGATTGAGAAAGTATGGTTCCTTAGAGTCAAATGCCACAATGTCCTAGAGATTAAAACTGCTTCAAAAGTTGGACGTCATTGAAGTAATTATTTAAGAGGATGAAGGCTAAACAACTTCAAAAATCAGAGCCTGCTGCTTTAAATGTGAATGTATCACCAGCCCCATTGGACAGCAGCTACATGTAATAGCTTCTGCAGATATTATGTCTTTTAAATGAATCATATGTTTTTAATTTTAAAATATATATGATGTATTTAAGTTATTGATACTAAGACATACAGAAAATAATGTGAATGTATTTTATTATATTTAATATTCTTTCCTTAGTGTTATATATAATTTATTGATAGACAATTAGTGTCAGTTTGAAAGCATAGATTGCTCCACAGTGACAAAAATCCACCAGCTTTGAAAGTTTTAATCTACTGTAAAAACAGTGAGTTCTGGAAGTCCATACAAAGGCATCAGCCATGTGACTTTTTATTTTTACCTTTGACTTTACCAAGTTATGTGCCTGTCCTTTCATTTAAATATCTGCTTAAGTACCCAAGAAACTTCTTGCGGGAACTAAGTAAGGTGATGAGGCTTCTTTAACTGGAAAAGGAAAGCTACAATATTTGATGGGGAGTTAGAGGGGGCTTTTCAGGATCTTAGGCAGTTTGGTATTTGTAATCTTGATGCAGGAGCTTAAACAGTATCACATTTTCTCCCAGTGGCTTTGGTTTCAGCCTGAGCCTGCTGGGGAGGACGATTATTATTGTTGCCAATTAACAGCTGTCTCCATCTGTGCATCAATTGTGGGAGATATTTGCCCTAAACAAAAGCTCTGGCTGTTGCCTGGTGAGAGGGCAATTATAAACAGCTGCATTCCAGATAGGTACAGTATAGTCATGTGTCTTAGCCAGAAACAATATATCTGTATATTGCAATACCATGGAGACAGGCTTTATGGAGAAGAGTCATTATAAAGACATTTATATTCTACATTTAGTAAATTTCACATGTACCCTTGTAAGATGCACTGTAGGTGTGGTCCCACCAATTATGCTCCTGCCACCCATCCTCCCCCCTACCCTCCCTTCCCTATCCCCTTTCCCCATATTCTTGGGCTATAATTGAGTTATAGCTTTACTTGGTTTCATAGTAGGGCTGAGTACATTGGATATTTTTTCTTCCATTCTTGATATATTTTGCTAAGAAGAATATGTTTGGGGATTTTTTTGATAAATGCCATTCTCACTAGAGTTAGGTAATTATCTTGTCATGGTTTTGATTTGCATTTCCCTGATGATTAAAGATGTTGAACATTTTTGAACATTTTTTCTTTTTTTTTTTTTTAGAGACAGAGTCTCACTTTATCACCCTTAGTAGAGTGCTGTGGAGTGCAAGGTTGCAGTAGAGTGCAAGCTCACAGCAACCTCCAACTCCTGGGCTAGGTGATTTTCTTGCCTCAGCCTCCAGAGTAGCTGGGACTACAGGCGCCTGCCATAACACTCAGCTATTTTTTGTTGCAATTTGGCCAGGGCTGGGTTTGAACATGCTACCCTTGGTATATGGGGCTGGTGCCCTACCCACTGAGCCACAGGCACTGCCTGATATGTTGAACATTTTTTCATATGTTTATTGGTCATTAGTTCATTGGTCTTCTTCTGGAAAGTTGCTGTTCATGTCTTTTGCCCACTTTTTTATGGGGCTATTTGATTTTTTCTTGTTTATTTCCTTAAGTTTTTTATAGATTCTAATTATCAACTCTTCACCTGATATATAGCATTCAAATATTTTCTCTCATTCTGTAGGTTGTCGCTTCACTCCGTTGATTGTTTCCTCGTCTGTATAGAAGCTTTTTTATTTAATCAAGTCCTATTTGTTAATTTTTATTATTGCTGTTATTACCATTGGGGTCTTCTTCCTAAATTATATACCTACACCTATAAGAGTTTTTGCAACATTTTTTTCTAGAATTCTTATAGTTTCATGCCATAGATTTATGCTGTTATCCATTGTATATTAATTTCTGTGAGTGGTGAAGGCACTATCATGTTGGTTATCCCAGTTTTCACAGCACCATTTATTGAATAGGGATTCTATTCAACAGTATATGTTTTTGTCTTTTTCTCAAAGATCAGCTGGAAATATGAAAATGGTTTTCCATCTGGGTTCTCTGTTCTGATCCATAGGGCTATGCTTCCATTTTTGTGCCAGTACCTTGCTCTTTTGATTATTGTTGACTTGTAGTATAGCTTGAAGTCTGGTAAAGTGATGCCTCCCAATTTGTTCTTATTGGTTAAGGTTGCTTTGACTATTGCAGCTCTTTTCTGGTTTCATAGAAAGTAGAAACAATTTTTTCAGATCTTGCCAAAAATTACATATGGATATGGAAAAGGTAAGTATGCATTTAAAATTATATATAAAAGATGACCAAAAATGGAGAATGAATTTGTGTGAGTGTATCATTTATTTGTGAAACTCCATTGTGTATTATTCTTCTCATAACTTTTTTTTATCATTTTTTTAAAAATTTTGGTTACATGGATGTCTTTTAGGAAGTTTGAATCAAATGTGACCATCACCAAGATATTATGGATTCTGCCTGTTAGGAGTGAATTTACCTATCCCTTCTTCCTATCCCCTCACACTTGCTTGGGTTCTGTTGAGTGTTATTGATTAGTTCCAATGTAAAAAGGAGTGATTTGGTGTTTTTTTAAATCCATTCTTGCAATACTTAGCTTACAAAAATAGTTTTCAGTTCTTTCTAGGTTGTTACAAAAGATATTACTTCACCAATTTTTTATGATTGAGTAGAACTCATGGTTGACATATACCACATTTTATTAATTCACTTGTGGGCACTTGGGTTAATTTCATATATATGCAATTGTGAATTGTGCTGCAATAAACATTAGAGTACACCTATCTTTTTGATTAAAGGACTTTTTTTCCCCCTTGTGTAAGTACTCAATAGTGAGATTGATGAATCAAATGATAAGTCTACTTTTAGTTCTTTGACGCATTTCCTTACTGTTTTCTATACTAGTTTATAGTCTCACCAGCTGCATATAAGTATTCCTTTCTCTCCACATCCACACCAGCATCTATTGTTTGGGGATTTTTTTAAATTAAATCATAGCTGTGTGCATTAATGTAATCTTAGGGTACAATGTGCTGGTTTTATATACAATTTGAAATATTTTCATCTAACTGGTTAACATAGCCTTCACGGTATTTTCTTAGATATTGTGTTATTGTTATTTTAATGGGGATTACATTGAATATGTAGATCACTTTGGGTAGTACAGACAATTTAACAATGTTGATTCTGCCAATCCATGAGCAGGATATACTTTTTCCATCTGGTTATGTCCTCTGCAAGTTTATCCTTTAATGTTTTATACTTCTCTTTGTATAGTTATTTCACCTCCTTAGTTATATATATTCCTAGATATTTTATTTTCTTTGTCGCTCTTGTGAAAGGTATTGAGTCTTTGATGTTTAGATTGACTGTTGGTGTATATGAATGCTACAGATGTGTACATTGATACTGTAACCTGAGATTTTGCTGAATTAATTTATAATTCCAGGTTTGTCTTGCCAGAATCTTTGGGGAACTTTAGACATAAAATCATATTATCAACAAAGAGGGAGAGTTGTTCCTTTTTGTTCCCATTTCAACATCCTTGATTTCCTTGTCTTCTCTGATTCCTGTGACTAGGACTTCCAGCACTGTGTTGAATAGAAATGCTGCTAGAGAACAACCTTGTCTGTGTCCAATTCTAAGCAGGAAAGCTTTCAATGTTTTTCCATTCAATATGATGATGGCTGTGGGTTTATTGTATACAGCTTTTATAATTTTGAGGCAAGTCCCATCTATGCCTGTTTTGCTAAGTGTTTTTATCATAAAATGGTGCTGACTTTTGTCAAATGCTTTTTATGCATCTATGAAGAGGAGCATATAGTCTTTGATTTTGCTTTCATTTATGTGGTAACTTACATGTATAGATTTGCATATGTTGAACCATCCTTACACCTCTGGGATGAAACTCACTTGGTTGTGGTGGATTATTTTTTTGATATGTCACTGAATTCTGTTTGCAAGGATTTTATTGAGAATTTTTGCATCTATATTTATGAAGCATATTAGTCTATAGTTTTCTTTTTATTGATGGTATAACATTTTGACCTGGCTTTGGTATCAAGATGA
This sequence comes from Perodicticus potto, assembly GCA_963574655.1. Lineage (NCBI taxonomy): Eukaryota > Metazoa > Chordata > Mammalia > Primates > Lorisidae > Perodicticus > Perodicticus potto. Next base: position 21,437 of record CAUYRH010155861.1, on the reverse strand, counting down.
AACTTGCTTCATAAAATGAGTTGGGCAGGATTCCTTTTTTCACAATGTTATGGAGTAATTTCTGCAATATAGGTACCAGTTCTTAGTAGGTCTTGTAAAATCTAATTATTAAACCCTCTGGTCCAGGACTTTTTTCTTTTTTTTTGAGATGGAGTCTCACTGTATCACCCTCAGTAGAGTGCTGTGGCATCACAGCTCATAGCAACCTCAAACTCTCGTACTTAAGTAATTCTCTTGCCTCAGCATCCCAAGTAGTTAGGATTACAGGTGCCCACCACAACACCCAGCAATTTTTTGGTTGCAGTTGTCATTGTCATTTAGCAGGCCTGGGTCAGACGTGAATCAGCCAGCTTCAGTGTATGTGGCCAGCTCCCTACTCACTGAGCTATGGGCACTGAGCCTGCCCAGGACTTTTTTTTGTTGGACAAATTTTTATTGTTGCCTCTATTAAAATACTTTATATTGATCTGTTGAAGAATTATGTTTCTTCTTGAATGAGACTAAGGAAGCTGTGTGTTTCTAAGAATTTGTCCATTTCCTCCACATTTCCAAGTTTCTGTGCATTTTGTGTGTGTGTAGACAGAATTTTATTTCATCACCCTCAGTAGAGTGCCATGGTGTCACAGTTCACAGCAACCTCAAACTCTTGGGCCGAAGGATTCTTTTGCCTCAGCCTATCAAGTAGCTTGGACTACAGGCACCTACCATAATGCCTGGCTATTTTTAAAGGCAGGGCTCTGGCTCAGGCTGGTCTCCAACCCATGAGCTCAGGCAATCTACCCACCTCAGCCTCACAGAGTGCTAGGATTACAGTTATGAGCCACCCTGCCCAGCCCTTCTGTGCATATTTTTATAGCATTCATAGATTATATTAGTATTTTCATGGTATCAGTTGTTACTCCTCCTTTGTCTTTATGATTGAGGTTGTTAGAGTCCTTTCTTTTCTGCTTCTGGTTGATCTAGTGAAAGGCCTGTCAATTTACTTTATCTTTTCAAAGAACTAACTTTATGTTACATTGATATTCTTTCTAAAACTTTTGTTATCTATTTCATTTAGTTCTGCTCCCATCTTGGTTATTACCTTTCTTCTATTAGGATTAGGATTGGTTTGCTCTTCCTTTTCCAGTTCTTTGCAATGATTCATTAGACTGCTGATTTCTGATTTTTCTATCTTTCGAATATAGGCATTTAAAATTGCGGATTTTTTTTCCTCAAGGTTGCTTTACCAGTATCCCACAGATTTTGATAATTGTGTTCCCTTTATTTAGTTCAAATAATTTTCTAATTTCCACCTTAAGTTCCTCCTTGACACACTTATTGTTCAATAGTAGGTGTTTCATTTGCATGACTTTTTATAAAGACGAATGTTTCTGTCAGGGTTGATTTATAATTTTATTCTACTGTGATCTGAGAAAATGCATGGAATAATTTCTATTTTTTTTTTTTGTTTTAATTTTTGAGGTCTATTTTGTGACATAAGGAATCATCAATCTTAAGGAATGTTCCATGAGCTGATGAGAAAAAAATATATTCAGTGGTTTGGGGGTAGAATGCTCTATGAACGTCTGTTAAGTCCATTTGTTCTAGAGTTCAGTTTAAGTCTATTGAGTTTTTGTTTATATTCTTCTTGGAGGGTCTGTCTCAATCTGTGAATGGTGTGTTGAAGTCCACAGCTATTTCACTATTTTATATTTTGTTCAGATCAAGTGGGATTTATTTTATGAATCTGGGTACATGAATATTTAGAATGATTATGTCTGATTGTTGAATTGTTTACATTCCCATTATATAATGATCATCATTGTCTTTCTTTGTTTTTGTTGAAGACTATGTTATTTGATATGAGAACTGCTATCCAAGCTTTCTTTTAGCTTCCATTTGCATGGAATATTTTTGTACATCCCTTCACCTTGAGTCTTAATGAGTCTTTGTGGGTTAGATATGTTTCTTGCTTATATATATATATTTTTTAAATCTACTCAACCTGTCTGTGTCTCTTGATTGGGGAGTTCAAGACATTCACATTTATTAAAAAATAATTGATAAGTGTGGAGGATTTCTGTCCTTTGGGCTGAGTAGAACTTTATTGTCCTCTTTTACCTCCTGAGATATGTCAGATAGATGACTAAAGTCAAAAGGAAAGAGAAAATTCTATAGGCAGCTAGACATACCCAAAACTGAGCTGGAAGTGAAAACATCAGATTACAGGAGAGAAAACCTTACAAATCAGAAGGAAGTGGACCCCAATCTTTAATTCTTAAACAGAACAAATGGCAACCTACAGGCAGCTACACATAACAAAAAACTGAGCTATAAGGAAAAACTCATCAGATAACAGGAGTAGAAACCTTACAAATCAGAAGAGAATGAGCTCCCATCTTCAAATCATAAACAGAACAAATGGCAACCTAGAATTTTGTATCCCGCAAAACTAAATTTTACATTTTAAGAAGAAATCAAGTCTTTTACAGATAAGCAAACACTAAGGGATTTAACCTTTATCATTTGGGTCATTTTACACTGGTGAGTGTAATTGTGTTGATCCTTGTATAGTACAGTTCTGAGTACTTCCTGCAGGGTAGGCAGGAAGTTTTAGAAAAATATAGTGTTTTTAGAAAAATACAGTGGATTAACAAAAAGACTCAAAATCAATAAATTTAGAAATGAAATCAGAGACATTACAATTGATGTCATGTAAATGGAAAAGTTCATAAGAGACTACTATGAGCAAAATCATGCACTCAGAAATTGTGTTACTTAGAAAAACTGGATAAATTCCTAGAAACACAAATCCACTAAGACAAAACCAAGAAAAAATAGAAAATCTGAACAAAATCTAGTAATGATATTAAATCTATAATCAAAAGGTTCCCAAGAAAGAAAAGCCCAGAACTAGATAGCTTCACTGGTCAAACATACTAAATATTTTAAAGATGAATTAACACTAATCCCTTTCAAACTCTTCCCAAAAGGAGAAAAAAATGAAGAGAGAATACTTAAAAATTCATTTTGTGAGATTAGGATTGCCCTGATACTGAAGTGAGAAAAAGACATGACAACATAGGAAAACTTCCAGTCAATATCTCTATTGAACAAGATGCAATAAATCTGAGCAACAGCCTAGCCAATTGAATTTATGCACATTAAGAGAACTATACGCTCTGACGAAGTGAGATTTATCATTGGGATTTAAGGATGGCTCAAAATGCTAAATTTAGTCAATATGATGCACCAGATGAGAATCTCAGTAGATGTAGAAAAATAATTTGAGAAAATTAAACCCTCCTTTTTTATAAAACATTTAATAAAATAGGAATAGAAGGGAGTTACTTCAACATAATATTGGCTGTAAATGATTATCCCACAGATAACATACTCAATTGTGAAAATTGAAATGTTTTTTCTTCTGAGATCAAGAATAAAGCAAAGATTCCCACTATTGCTTTTCTATTCAACATGGTACTGGAAGTATTAGCCCGAATAATTCAAAAAGAAAAAAGAAATAAAAGTAATTCAAATTGGAAAGAAGTACAATTATTTCTGTTCATAGATGACATGATCTTATGTGTAGAAAATTCAGAGGACTCAGAAGTAGCAATTAGAACTAATAAATGAATTCAGGAAGAAAATTGAGGATTAAATCTCATTTATAATGTCATCAAAATGAATGTAATATTTAGACATAAACCTAATCAAGGAGGTAAAAGAAAACAATTAAAGACAACATAAATAAATGAAAAAGAGCATCCATGTTCATGTCGTGGGAGACTTAATATTGTTAAGTCTCCATGTAAAATGTACATATTACTCAAAGCAATCTATAAATCCAATGCCATCTCTTTCTCAATCCGAATGACATTTGTTACAAAAATAGAAAAGAACAATCCTAAAATTTGTATGAAACCTCAATGAACCCTAAATAGCCAAACAATCTCAATAAAGATGAACAGAGTTTGAAGACTCATATTTCCTGACTTGAAAATATATTATAAAGCTACAGTAGTCAAAACTGTATGGTACTGCTAGAAAGTCAGACCAGTGGAAAAATGGAAAGCAGTGGAACAAAAGAGAGCACCAGAAATAAACTTATGTATATGCTTGTATAGGCAAGTGTGATCTTTAACAAGGATAACAATACTGCAAAATGGAGAAAGGATAGTCTCTTCAAAAAATGATGTTGGGTAATTAGATATCTGTCTGTAAAAGAATGAATTTTTATTCTGTTTACATCATATAAAAATTAGCTCCTTAAAATTACTTCTGTGTAATACCAAAAGCACAGGCAGCAAAAGCAAAAATAGGTAAATAGGATCACATCAAACTAAAAATCTTTTGCATAATAAAGGAAACAATTAATAGAATGAAAAGGCAACATATTAAGTGGGCTAAAAACATTTGCAAACCATACGTTTGATAAGGCATTACTATTCTATTCAACACATATATGAAAGGTGTATATGATGGAATATTATTCATCTCCCAAAAAGAAAGAAATTCTTTAATAAGCTATAACAGTGATGAACCTTGAGGATGTTTTACTGAAGTAAGCCTATTAGAAAAGGACAAATAACGCATGATTCCAATTACGGTAGAATCTCTGTAAGTAGACCACTCAAAGGACTGTAATGAACTGGTCAACATATGAAAGTAGTCAACATCAGGAACTAGGCCTACTGTACTAATATGTACATATACTCTACTTTCTTGTACAGCATTTATTAGAGAATATCATACAAAATCATTCATAATCAAAATAGTAAAGTCATATATTTAGTATTATACAAAAGCATACATTTACTGTTTTCTCATGTTTTAATCATTCTTTCTGAAGAAAGAGTCAGTCTTCATCTGTTTCTTACTATAAGCATTAAGTGAAGAAAGCCCTCTCAATCTGACTACAACACTCAGCACAAGAGAGCATTTTTCCACAGCAAATAGCCACTATGTTATCAGATGGCTGGCATCCTCTCCTTTAGGAGTCTCTGCAATTTCTGTGTCATCCTCACTTGCTTCTTCCACTTCATCACCTTATTTATGCACTTTCACACTGGTATGTACTTGGGTCAATATTGCTTGAAAAATTGATTCTGGGTCAAGTTCATTATAGGTTGTCACCTTATCATTCCTTGCAACAAAATCTTCAAAATACACTCTTTTGAATTCTGGGATAAGAGATGAACTATGTGGTGGGGCCAAAACATCATGCTCTTGGATTATGACAAATCCAACTTTCTTGAAATGCTTCTGTATTCTTTCTGGCTGAACTTTATTCCAAGCAGAAGTGATCCAGAGGACAGCATCCAGGGCATCAACTAAATTGGTAGATAAAGTTGTTTCCAAAGGTGGACCACACATTTGTGTCTTACTAATGACCAACTGCAGGATCTGGGCTTGGTAGTGCATTTTTAAATGTTTTGATGGTGACTTAGACAAGAGTTTGGATTTTTGAGGCCATGTTTGGAGGCAGAAATTTGATTAAATTTGTCAGATGATTCACTTGTTGGTGGATTGAAAAGTTGTGTACTGTAAGTAGAATAGACCATTTCTACTCATTTCTAATTTGATATCACTCATCCAGTCTTGAAATAGGGCACCAGTCATCCATGCATGTTTGTTTGATCTCCAAGTGATGGGGATGTCTTTGGGTTTCAGAATTTGAATTAGAATGGCTTTGCAAATTCACCAATAACCAAGCACTTTGGTTTTTCTCTAGTTGAGCTAGTGCAAAGCAGAACTATGAAATGTTCTTTGGAAAGTTTTCTGTTCTTATGTTTGTCACTTTCATGATGAAGATGTCATCAGGCATCACCTTGGATAAGAGTCCATGCTTGTCAGCTTTAAGATGTCATTTTCTTTCAAGCCAATTGTAAAGTATGGGAATTTTTGATGAATTCTTCCACAATTTCTACTGGAAGTTCATTGGATTCACCACACAAGGCTTTCTGGGAGATATCATGTCACAGTTTGTATTTCTTAAGGGAACCACTTGATGCTTAGAAATCTTCCACCCTAAAATTCTGTGCAATTTTTTTAGCAACTTTTTGGATCATTAACCTAGAGATTTAGGCATTAATTGCCCTTATCTGTTTGAAGCAGCCTAATGTGGTTTAATTGACTTTGTGGGAAGTTTTCTTCATTTTCTACTGTATGTCTCTGCTTTCCTTACCATATCTCCCTAGAACTCAGGTTTACATTTTTTGATTTTGCTACCTGTGGTCTTGCTAATACCAAAATATTCCACCATCTCTCTTTGGAAGCTGATTTCCATTAAATGTAAATCAACCTTTCCTTCAGTGTTAAGTCTCTGAGTTCTTTCCTTTGGGCCATCATATCTCAATTAACTGTAAAATTTTCATTAATATAGGATTTATTAAAACCATCTGCAATACATAGGACAAACAATAGGACATTGGGCTTAATCCAATATGTGGTGATGATAAAACTTCAAAAAGAATGTATTCTAAAGAAAAAATAATCCAGCTAATGGGCAAAGCCCACATCTTTTTCCTCTTGGTATAGAGTAGACTCAACTGCTTAAGTGATAGTAGGTAATTTAGTATTGTGTGTCACCGTCCATGTGGTCAAGGTACAACATACTGAGGTGGTCAATTTAGAGAGGTCCTTCTTCCCTTGAGTACATATGGTGCATGTTTATCTATGAAAATTAGGTCAACTTAAAGAGGTGTTCTGCTATTGAGGTTCTACTGTAGATGAGACATTTAATCATATTGACCTTTACAAACAGGAAGTACTCACCAGGGGATGGGAGGATGGAGAAATAGGAAGTTGCTGTTTAGTGAATACCAAAATTCAGTCACTCTTGATGAAAATGTTTTAAAGATCCACTATACAACATTGTGCTTACAGTTAAGATGATACACTGCATTTAAAGATATGTTAAAAGTGTAGATCTCATGAGTTTCTTACCACAATGAAACAATTTTTAAACCTCCACATATATTTATTCTATTAGGAAATATGCCTGCATATGGATCTTTTAATGTACAAATTAAATTGAAGGTGAGTTTTTCCCTTTCATTTAATAAAACTTCAAAGTAAAGATAGGTAATAATATAATAAGCAGAGTTTATTTAAAAATGAAAAACCCAAGTGAATTTATGTCTGACCATAAAGTTTAGTGTTATTCCTTATAAGAAAATTAGAAAGTTAGATAGAAATTGGATTATAATTCCATAGCAGCTTTCCACCTTGTTTCCCAATGGAAACTTTCTAAACTGTCCTTCTGTAGAGAATCCCAATTTCAAAAAAATTTATGAAGTGTTCCCATCCTTTAAAGATAGAACTTAGGAGAAGATCAAGGCTGTGTGTGGAAGGCTTTTTTCTTCTTTCCCTACCTTAAAGCTTCAACAAAGCACTTTTGAAAAACTGCTGATGGAGATTAAACATAGTAATGATAGAAATAATACATATAAAATATTGAGAATTGGCTACAGGCTAAAAGTTGTGCCAAGTAGTTTATATGTCTTGTCTAAATTAATCCTCACAATAGCCTAATCAAGTTGAGAGATTATTGTTTTTGCCATTTTTAGATGAAAAGCATAATTACTAAGTAATTAGCCAAAAGTCACTTACCTTAGGAGTAGAAAAATCAAAATTTGACTTCAGGCAATCTCATGGAGTCTAAAGCCCACAGTTAATTACTCCATTGCAAGTAGAAAGTCTTACCCGGTAAATAAAGCTCACAAGGGAATTTTCTAAACTGAATGATGTTTTCATTTCATTTATTGATCCAATGGATTGGATGTTTTCCAATTTTTCAATTTGCTCTTGTGAACATAACCTTTCATTTAAAGGCAGTATGTCTAATGTTAGGTCATTATCATCACTCAATTTCTAGAGAGAATATAGATGGTAGTCTTGAGATTAATTTAAACCACAATGCCTATGTATTTTTAAGATTTTTAGCCATTTCTCCTGCTTTTATAATATTAGTAAAAACCAATAACCTCTGAATTTAATGTTTTGCTTTTTAAGATCATAATAGCTTTAGTACCCTGAGAACATTCTCTTTTGCCTCTCCTCCTTCTTTGTTATCAAATACTCTGTTTTCTAAAATAAGGGGGGAAAGGGCATTAAGGGGAGAGAATCTTTTATTACTAATTTTTTACTGTAAAAATCAGAGCTTAAATGCGTACATGGAAGATTTCATCTGCAACAATTTGGTCTCCTCTGATGCCCACTCATGAATTACCCTTTTTCTAAACTTAGGAAAGAATCAAAGATAGAACTTCCTTGAGTAAGTGTAGTAAGTAGTCCAAGAATAAATAAAATTAAATTTTATTTAAAAATGTAAAATTAAAAATAATCCATCTTACTTTGACTGGTAATTAATTATAACTAATATAATCGTTATAGTTTTGTGAAAAATACATTTTATTGAGGGCTATCTGGACACAAGAGTATGTATATACATTTAGGATGACCATTAGCATCTCTTAGTAGAACTTTTTAGATTAGCTATTTTCTTGAAGGACTATGAACGAAAGAAAATCACTTTTGATGAGAAATAAGGGATAATTGCAGAAAAGTCAAACAGAAAATAAAAGTATGTTACCAATGAATGTAGATGTGAAAGCCTTCTCAGCTAAGCAGAGATTGTAAAAGAACAATATAAGGAAATATACTCCAATATTATCAGACTTCTCAAACTCCTGAAAGGTCAAGGAGGCATACACATTGATTTAAGTGCTATATAGAACATTTAGGATTCTTCAGTTGCAAATTATAGGTACTAGTTTTGGTTATAAACAACAGTAATAGCAAAACTATTATTTGGAAAAATATCAGATTGATGATCACTATTCATAAAAGTAGGATACTGAGGGTCTTAACAGAATCGAAAGCAGAGTAGTTCTGGACACAAGACTGTAAATACTTTACCAACTCTTATCCTTTATTGTTTATTGGCAAAGAATCGATGCCCCTGGAGAGGGAATCCTATTTACTTAGCTTGGATATTATGGCTGTATCATGGTAAGAGTTGTTGGAGAGGATTCTGGAGAGACCAAAAATTATTAAATAAATGTATACTTTCAAGTCTTTAACACAGTATGCTAACATTCTTCATCTTTTAAAAGATTATAAGAGGAACCATATGGGAGGGAAGTTTTAGTCTTGATCCTGTATGTTTACCATTTCTTGTAACAAATTATCACGAACTTAGTGTTGTAGAATAATACAGGCTTGTTATTTTATAGTTCTGTAAATCAGAAGTTGGGAACATCTCCTAAGATAATGTTGGAAGGCACACATTCTTTTCCAGAGGCTCAAGGGCAGAATCTGTTTCTTAGTCTTTTTCAGCTTCTACATGTGTCCTATATTGTTTTGCTCAAGGCCCCATTCATCCATCTTCAGAGCCATCAATGTTGCATCTTTCTGACCATTATTCTGTAGTCACATCTTCCTCTGACTACAGCTAGGTAAAGTTCTCCACTTTTAAGGATGCATGTGATTAGATACGGCCTACCTGGACAATCCAGAACAATCTCCCCATCTTAAGGTCTGCAATCTTAATCATATATTTAGAGTCAGCTGTGTAATATAATGAAATGTATTACAAATTCCAGGGTTAGGACTTGGTCATCTTTGGGGAGCTATTATCTTACATACCAGAGACCCCATTTTATCATTGGAAAGATATAACTTTGGGGGATACAGGATTTGTGATTTCTACCGGTGTGGATCTTTCTCTTTAATTATTCCCTTTTAAGTTATTATTATTATTATTATTTTATTTTTTATTTTTGTAGAGACAGAGTCTTACTTTATCGCCCTCGGTACAGTGCTGTGGCATCACACAGCTCACAGCAACCTCCAGCTCCTGGGCTTAGGTGATTCTCTTGCCTCAGCCTCCCGTGTAGCTGGGACTACAGTTAAGTTATTATTTTTATTTTCTTCCATACATGTTTAGAAAAATCTCTAGGAATATAGAGCAAATAAAATGCTTTTGGAAATATGTTGTACATGATAAAAGTACACTTTAAAAAATTACACAAAGCGCAAGAAATAAATTTTCTTAATTATACTTCCAGCTATGTTGAGTACATTACATATACAAGGTCTTAAAAATATATAATAATTATGACAGTGATATAGTTGAGATAAAATGCTCAATTTATCTCTATTGATTATTTGGTGTTAAAGACCTAACTGAAAAGTTCTTAGGAAAGTTACCTTTGTATTTAGCAAGAATAATTCTTTGTATACAATAAATTATTGCATAAGGCCCTTCTGAACAAGAAAACTGCTGGTGGGAAAAGAGCTAATTTATATGAATTCTCTTTCCTACTGTGGAACCCTAATGTGGAAATCTGACTTACTTAAGACAATGATTTCAGCAGAGCTTTAATGCAGTAGAAGAGGTCAGTGTGCCCTGGAATTAAAAGTCATAATCCTGGGCTGGACAAGAACTCCAAGAATTTAACTCCATTAGCCAAAGCTGATAGTTTTATAGTTTCTAAATAGTTGCATGTTGTGGCAAAACTGCCTGGTCTTTGCTGATTAGCAGTAGGCAATTTGGGTTGTTAATTTTGCACAAAAGAGGGTAAATTTGAAAATAATGTACTTTTCTAGACTGTCTAGAATGAGATGCAGTCATTTACAGAAAACACAGTGAAGACTGTTTTTTTATATTCTGGTTCAAAATCAAATTCTCCACGTGACAAAAGTATTTTAAAAATTCTTATCACAGCATTCTGTTTATGATTTTAACAAATCAATACATTTTAGCACTCTTTTGCCCGGTGTACATTTTTTTCTTTTGACATATTTAGAGTAATATTTTGACCAACTATGCTTTATATTTCATTATTTTTCTTGTCTCTGATAATAATCAATTCTTGACACTGGAGCTTAGAGTAAGTCAGATGAAAGCCAACTGAATTTGTTGGATCAATTGCATTATTGGTACATAATACACACACACATTTTTATATACATAAACTATCAGAACAGCTGTGAGTGTTTAAAAGTACTGAAGTTTCATATTTCATGTATCTAAGCAAGTCTGACACTGGTAAACATACCAATTTAAATTCTGTTTTCACTCTAATTCTCATATTATAACTCAATGTCATACCTTTTTAAAGGAGATGAATAGGTAAAAAGTTAGTTCCTTTTATGAACATTGACATTTTCTTGTTTTCACTCTAAGAGGTGTCTCTTCATCCTTTCCAAGTTTATATGAAATATAAAGAACAAACATTGAAAAAGTGTAAATTATTTACACTTGAGATAAATCTGTGCCCATGTCTAAGTACATGTTATGTTTCCTTCTTTGAATTTCTGTTTTAACTTCAAGTGGTCTGGGGCTTTTTATTTCTTAGTTACATCATAGGCTAGAGATACAAAAACCTAACCCATAATCCATATGGCTAATGTATCATTTGAATTATTAGGATTAAATTTTATTCATTTGGCATCTGTGCCTTTGCATGTCATTTTCTGTTCCCTTAATTAAGGTTCTGTGATATGTAAGAATATTAAAATAACTCTCATCTTTTTAGGAGTGGAAACTAAAATTGTTGATCTGTAAAATTCAAATAAAAGAAACATTTCAACAGTTGAATTGTTAATATTTAAATATCCTTTAAGAATATAAATATTCATAGTTAAGAGTTTAAAAGAATATTTAAAGGGTATGTTAGTACTTAACTTACTAATATCCAACTAATATAAACATATATAATAATATAAAGTTTTTAGTATCTAATAGTGTATTTTTTTAGGATATGGTAGAATACTACTCTAATTGAAATACAGTAGTTGACCGTCCAAGGTAAACTGTAACAAACTGGTTACAGCTCCTTATGTAGAAACTAGGCCTTAGTAAATGTAGTGCCTGCATTTTCACAGACCAGTAAATGTCTGGTCTGTGAAAAGTAGGTTAACTTACGGAGGTGGTCAACTATGGAAGTTCTATTGTATATCATTGTAGTATGCCTTAAGTATAGAATGCAGTCTTAGCATGTGAGACACTGATAAGTACTATGAAACAATGATGATTTAATTTGACAAAGAGGGACCAAGGTCTCTTTTGTTTTAAAATTAAGGGAAACTACTCTGGCCACATAAAATCTTATTATAAAGAAAATCACAACATAGAACCAATATTTTTGAGGAAGAATTCAGTCAAAAATTTCACTGCCTATAGTTACTCATACTGAACATGTTGATGAATATTTTTCAAAATGCAGAAATTAATATGTAGCTATGACATTATATACATACACACAATGATGTTTTAAGAGAAGTGTATAATTTTATAAAAATTACATTAAAGTATACATGTTACATAACTTAATATTTTATTCAGTGTTTATGACATTGTCATGTTAATATAGGCCTATACCAACTTTTAAATAAGCTATATAAAATTCCCTTGTATGAGAGAACCATAGTTTAATCAATGTATTTCCTTTTGCTAAATTCTTACGTGGTTTTTAATTTTTTCTCTTGTAAATGTTATGATGAAAACTTTGTAAAGACATTATTATCTTCTCATAATTATAGAATTATGACCATTAATACTATCTCTCAATAGGGATAGTAGTGCAAAAAACATAGAAGTAAACTTAGTTTAACACGTTGCAGTTTGGGGTAAACTATCATAACTGTTTTACATGTTGTAAGTCCCATAACTTTATTTAAAATCTTAAATGAATCATCTGTAGTATTATAGATTGGTTTCAAATGATCCATAAGTATTAGTGATAAATTTATCTTTTCTCCAGGATACACATTTCACTCTCTCACTCTCCCTCAATTTATATATCCTTGCTACTTTTTACTTTTCTGTGTAACTCAAATTCCTCTACAGTGAACTCAGTGAAACTACCTAATCCATAATGATGATGTCCAACTGCGTATACCTTTCTTTATACTGTCAAACGCTCTTTCTGCTATTGTATGGCTGAATCCACTTTTTTTTATTCTGCTAAAATATTACCTCTCCAGATACACCATCCTTGACTACCCAATTTAATAGTTACATCTTCTACTCTTATAATTACTTTTAATCATACCATTGAGATTTTTTATGGCCATTATATAAACTGTCTGAAATCATTTTATTCATTTATTTGTTCATATTGTTGTTTTGACTTGTAGAATGTAAGCTTCATAAGAGTAGACCTTGTCTCTCTTTTCTTTCACTTTATCCACAGATAATGGATATAAATCAGTATATCTTACTAGAAGTCATAATATTTCTTGAATGAATGAATTATTTTCAAAAGTATATTATGGGCTAGTGTTTTATACTCTATAGGGGGAAAGGGAACTGATTCTTGTTTAATATCTTATATGTATGTGCTAGAGCTTTATACGCTTTGTCTCATGTAAATCTCATAGTAATCCTCTGATATTGGTTTTATGTTCCCCAATTTGTTAATTGACAGATATAAAGCTCAAAATATTATATAAATTACCCATGGCAACATAGCTGTGAAGTAACAGAGCCAAGAAATATCTTGCAATTCTTTCCTTATGCATACTGTCTCCTAATAAACTAATATAGTTTATTGGAGATGAGTCAAAATTACTTAATCCCTCTAATGAAGAAATTAGTCTTTGGCAAGGATTTGCTTAAACAAAGGTGAATTAAGCTTATTTCTTCCCTCTTTTCTGTTACCCATAAGCTATATTTGATATAATGTTTATATGATGAGTTCTGACAATAAAATAATACATGCAAACAACACTACACTAATGGAAAAAGCTATATGGCAAAGAATATTAAAATGGTAAAAATTAATATTAAGATTATAGCTAATACTTTGACATAGCTAATACTTTGACATGCACATATTTCATTAGTATGTTATATGCATTTGCAAAAGGGAGTTTAAGCACTAGTTTTATCCAAAATTCCATATTCTTATTATATGTTTCATAAAATAACCAAAAACAATAAGACCAAATTCTTAGCATGTCCTGGAATTTTGGCTTTTAATATTCTACTATATCTTCCCTATCCATTTGAAATTTTATACTAGCAAAATGAAGAAGGAAATTAACTTTTACATGAAACATAGCATTATGGTAATGTATCTACTATTTTCTTAGATGAATAACAAAGTGAAGTAATATTTTATTGATAATTTTGCCTCCTTATCAAACAAAATACTTTTTATAAATCTAATTGTTTATATCAAAATATTAGAAGGTGCAAGTGTTCTTGTTATGGGAATGAATTATATTATGTTGAAGTCAGGGCTTTTCGTGTGCCAGTCACTAGGTACACTGTACCTAGTAGTCAGTTTTTATCTCTTACCCACTCTTGTGCTCCCCATCCTTACTTTCTTTTACTTTTACAGAGACTATAAAATTCGTAATATGGGCCTAACTTGACTTCTTAAAATATTGCAGGAACCACTAAATTATTATTTCCTTTTGTGTTAGTCTTGAAAATATATTGGAAATTATGTGAATGTATCTAAATTAATACAGTGTTACAAAAATATCAATCATTTCAATACTCTGTAACCTCCTTAAAATCAAATAAAAAATAACTTGATTTTTTTATGGACTATTTATCAAATGATATTTTGTATGACGTTCTAACTGCTTTAAAATATAGCATTTTCCAAACTGTTGAGAGCTATTATTTTGATGAGTTTAAACAAACAAACAAACAAAAAAACCATTATGTATTTCTACTACTATGATTAGTGTGAGCTAATGTATTTATAGGCCCTAATGAATACAAAATAAAGTCTTTCCATTCTCATAATTTTTAATTGTCAATAAAATGCCTATAGTCAAAAACATTGCTCTATTTTAATCAATGCTTATGCCCAAAATGAAGACCCAAAAAAGCTGTTTTTATTTCTTATAGGTTTCACGTTAATCAAATCACCTGAATTTACTCACCTCAGAAGCACTCAAATGGGCTGACACTAAAGAAAACTAGCAAGTGTCCCATTCTAATACACTTATTGTGGCAATACCAATGTAACTATAAGAAGTGATAATTTATTCATTTCTGTTTCAGGTTATGCCATTATAAATTCAACATTATTTCCATTTAATGATAATGTAGAATATTTTCAACCCTATGTATTTTTTTTTTCATTACAGTATCAGTGCTGAATTATCACATCTCTACTCTCAACACTACATTTTCAGCACTGGTACAGAAAAACATTGCGCAAAAACTAAAATACTCTACACATGCATATATTAAATGCTTAGAACTTATTAGTCTTTCTTCTTCTATACCTTCTGATTTCCTTCATGGCTATTTTCTTTTTAGGATTATTATTCTGAGAATTGAGGGAACGCTGACAAAATACTTTGAAATACACGTGGAAACTAAAAAGAAAAGGAAAAGAAATTGATTTACTGATTTTACTTAAACCACTACCATCTTTATCACATCAAAGAAAATTATAAATGATTGTTGAATTTTCCAGCCAGATTTTTTATTTCAAAAACTGCCCACACAGGTGGCACCTGTGGCTCAGCGAGTAGGGCACTGGCCCCATATACTGAGGGTGGCGGGTTCAAATCTGGCCCTGGCCGAAAGCAAAACAAAAACAAAAACTGCCCACAGGCCACTAATTTTGTGTAGTTTTGATTGGACCTTTGAATAATGACTCAGTTTAAAATAAAATAGGATGAAATATAATTTATTGGGCTTTTATCTTAACATCTTACAACTTTTTGATTTAGACACATTTGGGACTTTCTGAGATTTTATACAACATCCACATTATGTAGGTTATCTGCAAGATTTGAATATCTAGGAAGCAAGATATAAAAGACCAGGAATGTCTTCTCATTCCTTGAAGGATTATGAAACTAACTGTATTTTCAAAAGCTCAGAATGAATGACCTTTAATATAGAGCTAGAATTAGGGCAATATAACTATAATTCCCTTAGGGGAGCAATTAATAGAATATTTAAATGTGGAATGAAACAAAAAAAAATGATCTTTGAGAGTCCTGAATTAGCCATTTCATAAAAACTCTTGAGGATTCAAATTGAAATAGATATTATGAGAAATAGTGGAATAGGGGATTTTGAAAGAATCCAAAGTCTATACCATAAAATAGGGTGCCCCAAAAGTCACCCCTAAAGTTCCCATATATGGGGAAAATGGAAAATTGTAGCTAAATGTACAAAAATTTATAAAATATTCATTATAAAATTTTACAAATAGGCTGGGGACATATAGAGAATATTTTATAATATTTTATAATATTGCATAAAATTTTATATTGAATTTTTTGTAACTGCAGGTACATTTAACTATAATTTCCCATTTTTACCCATATATGGCAAATTTAGGGGCAACTTTCGGGACATCCTACAGATTAACAGCTTCTTAAACATTTTAAGATCAAAGTATTACTGTTATCTCATTCATGTAAACTACAGTTAATCTTAATATTTAATAAACCAACAATTGTTTTGAATCTTAGCTAAAATCCCAACTTCTGTTTATGTGTTTATGTGTGAGTAAAGCTGCCATGAAAGATAGAAGCTCATTTTAGCTCTTACCTGAACTTCAGCCTCACACAGAAAAAATGGTTAGAAATTTCACATTCCTGAAAGAGTTAATCTTACATTTCCTTGCTGAGTCTTACACAACTGAAAGGATTGAACTAGACAGCAAGAAATATGAATTGCAATTTTTTTTTAGTTTTGCAGTTTTTAGAAGTCCCTATTAAAGAAAGGCAAAAGACTGATATTTTTATCTTAAAATATTTTAAAAGGCTAATTCCACTAGTACATATAAAAAATAAATACTATTAGGATCATGTCAATTTAATGAATAAATCTGTTTCCCAAGTAGATAGGTAGCTCATTTTTTTAAGTTTGAACATAGGTTCCTGATAGTGACCTTCAAAACATTACACTTCACATTCAATTCTGGAGCCTGAGAAATGAATTCATTTCTACCATCATTGTCTAGAATTTCTAGAATAAAGATATTTATCGGTTTCTCAATGTGTTCACACCAAGAAGCAGCTAATAGTTTATCACTTCCCTTGTCATCTTACACCCCAATTCAGATGACTGTAGCAAGTATAGTGGGGAATAAAGTGAGTGAAGAAAGAGAAGTTCTCATCCGAAACCTCTCTTAAAAATTTAATTTTTCAGTATCAGTTTTATACAGATATAAGTAAAAGAATAATTCTAAAACTTTAAATTTTCTGTAATGGAATAGAACATTTTGAAATGTCTTAGTAAATCCTACAAATTTATCTAATAATCCATCCCCAAAAATCTTGGGTTATCCCTCTTAAATGATCACAATCAGGACTGGAAGGAGTAGAGCAAGATGGCAGACTAGAGACATCTCCTTGCCAGCTACTTGTGGTGATACAAGGGAAAGTAGCCTTCAGCCACTTCTGGCCTAGGGAATCTACACAGACATCAGTCTGGGGCATAGTGAAGCATCAGGAGACTTCAAGAGCCAACGGGAGGTCTGGAGCAGAGGAAAACTGAAGTTGAAGGTGCTTGACATGGATAAAGGCCACCAGCTCTTGGGACAGGAAAGAGTTGTCCTGCACAATTTGTTTATGGACTAGGCTGCTTGCTAAAGTAGTGAGAAGATTTGATCAGTATCCAGAGCCTGAGTTTGGATGTTGGATGTGGTGGACTACCATCAACTTTGCTGCCAATGGGGCACCAGCACTGTAGGAAGACTACCGTGTGGGGGAGAAATAGTCCATGGGGTTCTAGTGCATAGCTCACTCTGACACCTCTATCTTTGAGTGTTTATCATTGGGGTGAGCTGAGTGGTGACTGCACTCCCAGGAAAGGCCTCATTGTTGTCAGGGGACACTGTCTGATGAGCCTTCTGGGAACTATGGTGAGAATTTTGGGACCCCAGTCCCATAGGGACTGAATGCTGACAAAGCAAATAGGCCTGGATTGAGGGCAATGAAATAAGGAAGAAAAGATCGGTCTCCTTTGCAATTTGTGAGTGTCTTCAGAGCCTGATCACATACAGAAATTCCAGTGTATGTTCACTGTCTCCTAACACCACAGTGTCATATGGCATCCAGCCAATATATTGCAATATATATATATAATATTTACATATATATTTTGTTTTACATTTTTTGCTTCTTTTTCAAGTTTTTTCTTTTTTTCTCTTTTACTCTTGTTTTTGTGTAGTTTATTTTGTTTGTATTTTTTTTTCATTTTTACCTTTTTTTAAAAAATAAGTGTTCCTCCATTTTCTTAGGGTTTTTCAGCCCCTTTTATTCTTTCTTTCTTTTTCATTTCTCTCCTTTTTCTCTCTTTTGGTAGTAATTTTCTACTTTTCTTGTCTTTCCCACATAAATTTCTATACAACACCGATGATACAACATCTTTTTCTTCTTAATTTTATACAATTATATTTTTAATGTTTTTATCTATGCTATTTTGCTTTATTTTTTCCTCTTCTCTGATGTCAAGGGGTGTCACAGCATTGGTCTGGCTCAAGGACACAAACTCATGGTCTTCGGTGTCCTTCTAGATTTGGGCTTTGGAAAGAAGGTAATGGTAGGTCTCTACTGCAATATACTGCCAATTTCTTGCTGTATTTGGTATGGGAGGGGTCTTGCTTTTACTCAGGCTAGAAAAGAACTCCTGACTTGGAAGAACTCCTTGAACTCAGCCCCAAAAGTCCTAGAGCTGAGGGTCTTGTTAAAGCACCCCACAGAATGCCACCACTTCTCCTGTTATACTCTTTCTCTCTTACTGTCCTTTTCTCCCCTTTTCATCAACTGTTTCCTTCCTCTTTTTCCTTTTTTCACTTTTTATCTTTTCTTCCTCCTCTCTTTCTCTTTATCTTCCTTTTGGAGGAAGCTCTAAGACAAGGTAATTTTAAGTGAAGGAGGTAGTAAGAAGGAAAAAGTTGGGGAAGGAGGTAAATGAGAAGAAAACACACATGAGGAGAAAGCAACAGAAAAATTATGACCTCATGAAAAAAACAGAATAGAGCAACCCCTATAAGCAATCACAGCAGTTCCACATATAAATAATTAATGGAAATGACATAAAGAGAATTTATAATATGGATGGCAAAAACAATAAAGGGATCAAAAAGTAGAAAAACAGAACTAAAAAATAGATGAAAGGTATGCAGAATATACAAAAGAGATGGTGATATGAAGGACTAAAAGAAATTAATCAGGGAACTTAAAGATACAGTAGAAAACATCAATAACAGCTTAAACCATGGAGAATAAAGAATCTTAGAGTGAGAGGATAAAGTTCTCTTGCCAACTCAAGTAGTTCAAGAGGCAGAAATAAGAGAAAGAAAGTAAAATATTCACTCAGAAAATTATGGAACTTCATGAAGCATTCAAACATATGAATTATAGATATTCCTGATGGGGAATAATAACATCCCAAAGGAATGGACCCCTACTGAAGGATATCATAAATGAAAACTCCCCACGTATCACTAAAGATTGTGAAATACTCCTTTTAGAAAATTTCAAATTCCAGGTCACCTCAACACAAATACATCATCTCTAAGACACACTGGGTGGAATAAAATTGAAAACATTTCCACTCAGATTAGGAACCAGGCAAGGTTGCCCATGATCTCCACTGCTTTTTAACATTGTAATGTAAGTCTTAGCCATTGCAATTAGGCAAGAAAAGGCAATCAAGGGTATCCATATAGGGTCAGAGGAGATAAAACTTTCACTTTTCACAGATGATATGATCCTATACCTAGAAAACCCCAGGGACTCAACCACAAAACTCTTAGAAGTGATCAAGGAATATAAGCAGTATCTCAGGCTACAAAATCAATACTCACAAATCAGTAGCATTCATATATACCAATAGTAGTCAAGCTCAAGAAACAGTCATGGACTCTATTCCCTTTAGTAGTACCAAAGAAAATGAAGTATCTGGGAGTTTACCTAACAAAGGACGTGAAATATCCCTATAAAGAGAACTATGAAACTCTGAGAAAAGAAATAGCAGAAGATGTCAACAAATGGAAAAACATACCATGGTCATGGCTGGGAAAAATCAATATTGTTAAAATGTCCATCTACCCAAAGCAATGTACAGATTTAATACAACCCCCTTTAAAGCACCTCTGTCATACTTTAAAGATCTGGATAATCTGGTACTTAATATTATATGGAAACAGAAAAAAACCTCAAATAGCCAAGACATTACTCATAAATAAAAACAAATTAGGCAGAGTTATGCTACCAGACTTCAGAGTATACCATAAATCTATAGTAATCAAAACAGTATGGTATTGGCACAAAAATAGAGACGTAGAGTTGAGAATCAACAGATGAATCCAGACACTTATTGTCATTTGATCTTTGACAATTCTATCAAAAGCTTAAATTGGGGGAAAGACTCCCTATTTAACAAGTGGTGCTGGATGAATTGGCTGGCAACTTGTAGAAGACTAAAACTGGACCCACACCTTTCACCTCTAACAAAAATTGACTCTCACTGGATAAAAGACTTAAACCTAAGACATGAAAACATAAAGATTCTTGAAAAGACTGCAGGGGAAACACTTGAAGAAATTGGCCTGGGAGAAAACTTCATGAGGAAGACCCCCAGGGCAATTGAAGCCCTACAAAAAATACATTAATGGGATCTGATCAAGCTAAAATGCTTCTGCACTGCCAAGAACACAGTAAGTAAAGTAAGTAGACAGCCTTCAGAATGGGAGAGGATATTTGCAGGTTACATTTCCAACAAAGGTCTGATAACCAGAATCCACAGAGAACTCAACCTTATTAATAAGAAAAGAAAAAGTGATCCCATTTCACTATGGGCAAGAGACCTGAACAGAAGCTTCTCCAAAGAAGACAGGACATGGTCTACAGACACATGGAAAAATGCTCGTCATCTTTAATAATCAGAGAAATGCAAATCAAAACCACTTTGAGATACCCTCTAACTCCAGTAAGAGTAGCCCATATAACAAAATCCCAAAACTACAGATGTTGGTGTGGATGTGGAAAAAAGGGAACACTTCTCCACTGATGGTGGGAATACAAACTAATACATCCCTTTTGAAAAGATTTGGAGAACATACAGGGATCTAAATATTGACCTGCCATTGAATCCTGCAATTCCTCTGCTAGGAGTATATCCAAAAGACCAAAAATCACTTTTCAAAAAAGATATTTGCACAAGATTATTCATTGCAGTTCAATTTTTAATAGCCATGTCATGGAAGAAGTCCAAGTTGCCATTGACCCATGAATGGATTACTAAATTGTGGTATATGTATACCATGGAATATTCTGCAGCCTTAAAAAAGATGGAGACTTTACCTCTTTTATGTTTACATGGAGGGACCTGGAACATATTCTCCTGAGTAAAGTATCTCAAGAATGGGGGAAAATGTATCCAGTGTCCTTAGTACTTCTATGAAACCAACTTATATTATTATTTTTTTTTTGGCAGGTTTTTTTTTTTT
>CAUYRH010155859.1:0-26076 GCA_963574655.1 Perodicticus potto | reverse complement strand
TCTTTTTTTTTTTTTTTTTTTTTTTCGGTACAGTCTTCATGTAGTTTTGGTATCAGGGTGATACTGGCCTTATAGTTTGAGTTTGAAAGTTTTTTCTCATCTTCAATTTTTTGAATATGTTTGAGTGGCATTGGTATTATTTCTTCTTTAGAAATTTGGTAGAACTCATAAGTGAAGCCACTGGGTTCTGGGCTTTTCTCTGATAGGAGACTTTTGAGTATTCCTTACATCTCCTTACTTTTTAATCTTCTATTACAGGTTCTATCTTGGTAGGGTATATGTGTCCGGGAATTTACCCATTTCCTCTAGGTTTTTAAATACCTCTTTGTTCACTTTGCTTCAATGAAAGGGCATCTTCTCTGCACAGAGGAGCCAAGTGCAGTGACCTCCACCACCTGACTGCACTCTTCTCTTGCTACTTACTAGAAAAGTAAGGCTAACTTTTAGTCATTTCTAATTTGGTCCCTGGTTAAACATTATTTCTTTTTGGGATAGTAATTTCAAATTGTAGATCAGATTATTATAAAGTAAATTTATTTTGGGGGGGTCGTTCTAATAATTAATCCCCAAGTGCACGTATCATCTCCTTTAACCTATATGTAATATATACTACATAGTAAATTTAGAGATGTTTGATATTTGACAATATACCTTTTAATCATTGTTCTTCTTTCACAAATCTGGAACAAATAGGAGCTAGAGTGAGTTGTAATGGTAAACTCTCAGTTCTCATAACCTAAAACTTGTAGGTTTCTGGGTATTAGGGGAAAAAAAATCTGTCATATACATTGGAGGTCTTTAAAAGTATTGTTTTATTAGTTTCTTATTCATTGAAAAAAGTCATGATTCCAATTATAAGTCCCCCTGGTTCTAGTGGACTAAGATTAGATATGTTACATTTCTTAATTTTTCTATGAAAAGAACTGGAAATACATTAACACAGAAGAATATAATACCTGCAATATAACAAAGGTAGAGTCAAGCCCTTCTTTATACAATGAACCCCCAGGGCACGTTTTATGAAAGTATCAAGTAAATTGTTTATAGTGTACTTAGGAAATGTCTGTTATTTGTACTACATTTGAGGCATCTTTATTCTTAGGGACAATGGCAGTGACTTTTGCCACAGGACTGAAAATGAAATTTTAGTCTCTTTGAGCCTGTTTTCACAATACTGAAATTTTTTTGCACAGAAAAATTTTTGCTTCTTATATAAGATCTTTGCTAAATGACTATTGTATGTTTGTGTAGGTGTCTTTTGTGAAGAAATTTACAAACTTCACAGAACTCTGGTGTAATCATTAGTATTTTAATGCTATACTATGAATCTTTGTATTGTATATCTTTAATTTTATAAAATTAATAACTTTTAATGTTGATAACCTCTGTGATTTCTATTCCATATCATGTATATTTAGATTCTATGAGTTCTGCTTTCCCAGGTATTCATGGTATATCAGACCATTATACTCTTTGGGTTGAAGATTATATATGTTTACTCATTTTTTTAAAAAAAATTATGAAATATATGTCCATAGAAAGAAAGTCAGGAGAGAGATGCAAATACAGAGAAATTATGGAAGCTCTTTTCCAGAGATTATTAAAATTAGGATAAATCACCAACAGTAATACTTGCTGAAAACAGTCACCTGCCAAAGAGGTTAATTGCTATAGGTCCTTCTAGCTGCTCCGTGACGCTGTGTTCTGAGACGTGTCCAACAGTGTTTGAATCTCAGTTTTGTCATCAATAAAAGGTAAGGATTAAATGAGGTGGTGTAATAATAAAATAAGCCCAATGCAGTGCATTTTGTGCCCCATGCAGTGCATTTTCCCTGTTAATAGGCTAAGAGCAAACAAAATGTAAGAAAAAAAGAAATAGGACATTTTCTATGGGGGTTATTTATGACTGCTCTTGCCTTTGCAGGCTTGCTGGAAGATGATGATGAGGTCTTGCATGTTTTCAATCCAAATGAACACAAGAGAAAAAGGAATTTAATTTATTTAATAAGGAGAGATCAGATCAAGAGTTTGTCGATTATTCTAGACTACTTTCTAATTGGCAAACTGTTCAAGCTAATTCTTCCCACATGGTCCTTTTGGCCATTTCTGTCTTCATCATCACCTTGATGGGATGATTACAAACGGAAGAAACCCTGACATCCAGCCTTTTTACTAGCTACCAGTTGAAAATTCCAAATTAGAGAAGAGGGAAATCTTAAAGCAAGAGCTGAGGATTATGTATGCTTTCTACAACTTTGCTACTCCCTCTGTTCAAATAGCGTCAACCACATTTTATTCAGTCTTTTCCTGTGACATTGAAAATGGTTCTCTGTCTTGGGACCTGAAATCTGATTCCTCTAATCTTTATATTTTTGGAACTTTTCTCACCTTCTTCCTGGGTAGGTCCTACACCTCTTTCTAAGATGCAAGATTCAGTATAGGTGTCGTATCTTCTGGAAACTCATCTCCCGCCCATCACCCAGCTCTCCTTCTTGTTCCATAATGCCATGTTTATCTCTAGCATACCGCAGCAAGGAGGTACATAGCACTTTTTCTGATAAATCTTTTGAGATTGTCTAATTTCTATTATCATTTTTCATCTGTCTTTGGTGAAAATCTAGAATGTTAGATCAAGGGTATATGTCAGAGGAACTACAAAAGCAACAACAACAAAGCGGAAAAATCTTGTGTTTCAAAACTTTCTGAGATATGCATTTTCTTGATTGATTCTGATTATCAGTGAAAATGATGTTTGGAACTCAGTAACATAAAAGATTTTTTTAACATATTTGCAAGAAAGAAAGTCACTTCATTCGTCATTTGTTTCCCTCTCACTTGTATATGATTTATTTGCTTAAAAATTTGAGCAATAAAATTACTTCTTACCAGGACTGGATACCTATCAGTATCCATTTTCATATCCCAATGAAAAAATAGAAGTAGTTCACCTTATTAAAAATAAAAATGGCATTGGGCAGTGCCTGTGGCTCAAAGGAGTAGGGCACCAGCCCCATATACTAGAGGTGGTGGGTTCAATCCCGGCCCCGGCCAAAAACTGCAAAGGAAAAAAAAAAGAATGGCATCTTATGCTACTGGGTAGTTAGAACACCATGATATCAAGTACACCTTCATAAACATTCTTGAGTAAGTTCTCAACACACAGATGGTCAAAATCATAATAAAATGAAAGACTAAGTGTATATATGTGCATATATATATAACAAAGAGGGACTTCATTTCCTCTAATTTGATGAGATTTGGGGGAAAGTATATTTAATTAAATAATGATAAGACTCTACATTCTCTTAAGCTGTATTTTATGTTTTGCTAGAACTTAGAAAAATGATTTGAGTCATTCATAGTTTATACTTGGGAAGCAGGTCAAAGGAAGAAAAGCAATTTGAAATTTTTGTTTTAAGTTTCTACCTCAATCATTGCTTGTCTTATGATGAAAATATCACAGAATTTCTTGTATTAAGCCTCTATTAATTGTGACCAAGCATGTGGAAGAACCTTACCACAAAGAAGCCACAAGAACTCATTGGAACATCTCTATTATATGACTGCTGCAAAGACTCCATAATTTGCATACAAATTGTTCATGGAAAGAAATTAAATTTTGTTTTGAATTAGTAATGGGAATTTGTCATATAGTGAAAGACAGCTCGTACCAGCAATTTTACAGGTAGAGGTGTCTTTAGAAGAGAAAAAGCAATCAGAAACAGTGAATAGTGCGTTATTGGTCTAGTTTAAATACTATTCATACGATGAGTATTTAAAACATTACATGTTTTTAGCCCAAAAAAGAACCACTAGAAAATGAGTAATGCATTTATTATGTATTTAAAATTTATCAAGTATTTCCAAGCAGTAAACTGTATTATCATCGTGTTTTTCAGTCAATTCAGTCAACCAATTAATGGGTACATTTGTGTATTACAATGCCCAGGGAGCTATAAACTGCACTGAGATTTGATTTGGGAAGTGCTATAGGTTTGGTTCCCTCAGTGTGTTTTTGACAAATATAACTGAGTTTGGGGCTTTTTTAATTGGATTTATAAGAAAACAAGATAGCTTGCCCTATTATTGTTGCTTTCCTAGAGGCAATTTTGCAGCTATGATTATAAATAAACTTCTATTATCAAGTCTTATTTCCCAAAAGACAGGCGAAAAAAAAAAATCCATCATTGATTCTCCTTTGTGTGAGTTTTATAGTTTCTGGCAATATGTAAACCTTCAGAGTTCATGTTCCCTGTTTAGACTTTCTAAAGCTTATCTTGACTTTCTAGAATATTTCTATTGTATTCTACATATTTTTCTTCAAGGAAATGTGTATTGTAGAAGATGCAAAAAATAGACTAGGAAACAGCAAATCAAGTCAGCAAATATTTATTGAGCATTTATATACGTGGACATAGGAGAGTTGTAGAAATTGAAAGAAGTATAAAATATAGCTTTCCATGTCATCTAGGAGCTCATGATCTGTGAAAGAAATCAAAAGTTTAAATATAATAATATATTCATTCTTTCTTTCATTAATTTATTAAAGAAATATCTGTTGAGCAACTAATAAGTTCTAAGATCTATGCTCAATGCTGCTAATTAATGGTGAGTATAATTCTGTACAATTTCCAGTCTCAGTGAGCTTATGGTCCAATGGAAAAGAATGATGACCAAATATACACACAAATATAACATCATACTGTGGTAAAAGCTTGGACGGATGTCACCATGATGCTATACGTAAAAGCAGGTGACTTGATCGCCTTTCTTTTGCCCTTTCTCCCTTAGTCTTTTCTGATATGGTAGCCAGAGTGAGACTTAAAAAGAAAAATTATTAGATCATGTCACTCTGCTGTTCCGAAGGCTCCCTGTTTCCTTTCTAATCTTGATCCCCACCCTTTTGCATTCATGCCTCTTCAACCATAAGGCATGTTCCCGCCTTAGAACCTTTGCACTGCTCTCCTTTCTACCAGGACTTTTCCTTCTCAGTTACTGAAAGTCTTACTCCCTTCCCTTCTTAAGGTTGAAGTTCAATTGCATGTTTTCTCTGAGAAGGCTTCCCAGATCACCCTACTTTACAGTGAAGAGTCACTTCTCTGGTACTCTCTAATTTCTTTCTTCCTTTCTTTTTCTCCAGTACTAATCACAATATAGCACAGCCTATCTTTTATCTGCTTGGCTTTACTGTCTGTCTTCTGGCTAAAAGAAAAGCTCCACAAGGACACAGACTTTGCTTTTGTTTTTCTCTCCATTGTCCCTGTTCCTAGCACCAGACTTGCCTTGTACACTATATATGCACAGTCACAGAGGATGGGAGGGAATCTCTGATGAGTAATCTCTTTGAACTGGAATTTGAGAACCTAAGCAGATGTTAATCAAGTAAAGAGAGAAAAAAAATGATAGTAGCACTGGTAGTGGTGACATTTATCATTTGTGCTTACTATGGACTATGTGGTTTACATTTATTAACTTTTTTTTTTTTTCTGAGACAAAGCCTCTCTATGTTGCCCAGGTTGGAGTGCTGTGGCATCAGCCTAGCTCACAGCAACCTCAAACTCCTGGGGTCAATGGATCCTCTTGCCTCAGCTTCCCAAGTAGCTGGGACTATAGGCACCTGCCACAATGCATGGCTAATTTTTTTTGTCTATTTTTAGTAGAGATGGGGTCTCACTCTTGCTCAGGCTGGTCTTGGACTCCTGAGCTCAAGGGATCCTCCTGTCTCTGCCTCCCAGAGTGCTGGGATTACAGGTGTGAGCCACTGTGCCTGGCCTACATATTAACTCTTAATCATTACAATAACACTGCAAAGTTAGATACAATTATCATCTTCACTTTATAGTAAGAAGCTGAGGTACAGAGAGAACTTTCTAGAAAGAAGCAATAGTATGTGTAAAGCTTTCTGGTTTTAGGAGATAGAATGAGGACATAGGAAAGGAGGGTGTGGCTAGCACTGAGAGGTGGGGGATATGGTGAAAAGGAAGATTTGAGTTAAAACACAGGGACCAGGGGACAGCAGAGTTTCTTGTAGAGTGACCAAATATATTTTTTGTTTCTGAGGGCAGTCCTGGTCTATGCTATTTTTCTGAAGTAGTTAAGTTAACCCTCTACTAACCTCAAAATTTCCCTGGATTAGATATTAAACTGATTTAAGGCGTTTTGTCTTTCTGCAAGAGCAAAACGAAGACAAATAAAAAAAAATGATAAATAAATAAATAAATAAATAGTCATGTACAAAAAAAAAAGTGGTGATCAGATTTCATCCTGAGAAAATTACTCTGGCTACCTTGTTAAAAATAAACTGAATTAGAGGAATTATGCAGGAAGATAGAGAACATAATGTATTATATGATGGTTTCCTGGGCATCAATAGCAATGGTGAAAATGAAGAAACGAGAACAGATTTACAAAATATTTGGAGGCTGAAATCAACAAACTAGTGCCGTGCAGCATGTGAGAGGATGCAGGAGAAGATGACTCCCAGCCTTCTGGCTTCTGCACCATGAAGGATTCCCCTGAGATGGGGAATAGTGGACGAAGACCATGTAGGTCTGTGTGTGTGTAGAATTAGGGAGGGGGTTGAAGAGCATTGAATGGAAACACTGTAAATGTTAGCTACATGATAAATTATCAGATGATTGTCTGGTCCATCAGGAGTGGTCCATCGTTTGAATTTGCTGTATTGTCCACTTGCCTACTGGAGTTTGGATTGTTTCCAGGTTTTAGCAATTACAAATGAAGCTGCAATAAAGACTTCAGTACCCACCTTTGTATGGATATGTGAGTATGCTTTTATTTCTCTTGGAAAAATAGCCAAAGGTAAAGTGGCTGTATCAGTTAGTAAGTTTGCATATAAGTTTTTGTAAAATTTATGAACTGTTTCCAAAGTGATGGTACTATTTTAAATTCCCATCACAAGTGTGTGAGAATTCCAGTTTCAACACTGCTCACCATCACCTAGCATGGTAAATCTTTTAAGTTTTAACAATTCTAATAGGTATGCAGGGGTGTGTCATTGTAAATAAGTACGTGAAAAGATGCTAAACTCATTTTTATTTCCTTAGTGGCCAATGAGTTTAGCATCTTTTCATGTACTTATTTATCTTTTGTATTTCTTCTTTATCTCCTTTGATAGAATTTCTGTTCAAATCTTTTGCTCATAATATTAGATAATTGGAAAAGACTTCATTTCATCATTTGGAGATATTTTTGTTAAGTGCAGAATTCTAAATTACATATTTTGTAGTATTTTAAAGCTATCATTCCACTGCCTTCTCAACTCGTATTACTTCTGATAAGAAATCTGCCGTCCTTTTAATTTTTATCCTTCAATACCTACATTATTATCATTACTTTCAAAATCTCATCATTATCACTGATTTTGAGCTTTAATGAGTGTGTATTGGTGTAGTTTTCTTCATGTTTCTTATGTTCTGGATTTATTGAGTTTCTTTCATCAGTAAATTTATATTTTTCATTAACTTTTGGAAATTTTCTGCCTTCATTTTAAATAATTATTTTCCTTTCTCCTCTCTAATTACACACATATTATGCTGTTTGGCATTGTCCAAACTCAGTGAAACTCTTCATTTTTAAAAATTTCTTTTTGCTCCATAATTCATTTTATATAGTTATCTATTGCTATTATTTTCCAGCTTACTAATTTTTTCTTCTGTAATGTCTAGTATGCTGTTAATCCCATTTACTGTATTGTTATTTCACATATTAGATAGCATTCATCTGTAGAAATTTGATCTTAGTTTTTATTATATTTTCTTACCTCTCCTTACATTAAATATATAGAATATTGTTACAATAATTATTTTGTTGTCCTATTTTCTAATATATCAATTCTGGGTCATCTTTGATTGATTGCCTTTTCTCTTTATTTACAAGCCATGTTTTCTTGCCTCTTTGCATTCCTGGTAATTTCTGATGGGAATGACTGCATATATCATTGATTTTTTTGTTGTTATGTATATTTTTGAATTACTATAAATATTCTTAAGATAATACCTATCCCTAATCGTACTGACATGAAGTTAATTTAGTTTATTTTAGGCCCATATTTTAAGATTTGTTTGTTGGAAATGAAACAGGGCTCAGTCTAGGGGAGTCTCTTGTGCATACTTTACCAAATGTCCCCAAACCATGAGGCTTTCCAGCCAGGGTGGTTGGAATAGGGATTATCCCTGGACCTGTGTGAGCCTATTACGATGAATTGTGCCACACTATTGCCACTAATTCTCTCAGACGCTTCATTTACCAGTTAGTATCTTCACCTGGACATGCTGATAAATACCCAGCCAAATACTCCAGGGGATGCTCAGCATTTATTTGTAGTTCTTTCTTTGTGAAGTTTCCTTGTATTTGGTAATTTGTCTTATGAATTCTAGCCACTTTGGTTTCTCCACACTCTCAAGCATGTCTTCCCAAATGAGTTAATACTCTAGGGTCTGTCTAAATTTCTTCTTCCTCTATCATGGCCTAGAAACTCTCCCCAGATAACAAACTGGGGCATTATAAGGCTCATATTTTTGTTCCAATCTCTGAGGGACTATTGTCCTTCATTGCCAATATCCAATTTAATTTGTTAAAAATTGTTTCTTCGTATGTCTGGCCATTTTTGGAATTGTGTCAGGTAAGGGTAATCTCGTCCTTGGCATTTCATATTGGATTCAAGTCTACATGGGGTTTTTTTTAAAGGTAGATTTATAGTATCTAGAGATTCTGATTGAGTAATTCTACATAGAATACCTGTAAATTATTTTTTAAAGCATCAATGTGGCTCTCGGGTTATCAGGATTTTTAATCACTTGTCTGGTTAATTAGTCCAATAAACCTCAAGGTTTAAAAGTTTTCATGAGACAAGGAGACTTTGACCTAGATTTTGAGAAACTGAATAATTTGGCAAGCATATCCTCTGCGCCACATACTACTGAACGGTCAAATGTTTTTGATGGAGGAGTGAACTAGTTGATCTTCTCCTGTATGTTTGAAAACTCCTACATTAAGTCCCAGGGGTACACCACATCTGTAGCTCTCTCCATCTTCCCCAGAATTAAAAACATGTATCCTCTCTCTTTTGTTATGATGCCCATATATTATCACCATGAAATTCATATGTACATTACATGATAGTTATTTTGTTTTTTCTTTCACTAACCTGTTTATTACTTTTGAGAAATTAATTTATCTTTGACCCTTAGAACCTAGCACTGTGCTTAGAATACCTAGGTATTCAAAATTATTTGTTGATTTGAATTCTTGTTCTCCTTATTTACAAGTTGGAAGTAGGTAATTATTCCAATCTAAAAGTCATTTCTGATCTGGATGCTTTCAGTAATGGATTGAGAGGCATAACAGGGTATTAGCTCTCTATTGCTATCCATAATATAAACATTATCTCAGAACTTCATGACTTAAAACCAAACATTTATTATATCGTAATTTCTGTAGGTTAAGAATATCAAGGTAGCTTATCTGGGACCCTAGGCACTCTCACAAGGCTGCAAAGTGTTCACTGGAGCTGTGGTCATATCAATGAGAGCTAGGAAAAGATTCTACTTCCATGTTCACTCATATAGACTTTATCAGGCTTTGGGTCCTCTCTGGCTGATGTCCAAAGACATGTGTTATCATGAGGTCCTCCTATCCATGGGGCACGTTACAACAAGACATCTGAGGGAGAGATCAGGAGATTTCATGTAAGATAGAGTCAGTCTTTTTGTAACTTAATCTTGGAAGTGATATTCCATAACTTTTGCCATATTTTGGTTATTAGTAGTTAGTTATTATGTCAAGCTTATACTTAACTGTACTATGATACTTAGCCTCATGTATAACTAATAGCACCTATATGTTATTAAAGACAATAGCAAATACATACATAGATGAATTCATAGAACGATTGTTATTTCTTTATGATATGGACTTAGATGCCCCACGAAATTTAGCATGAAGTTAGACTCATGTTTTTGGCCTCATATTCTCCTAGGAGCAAAGACAGACTAGCGGGTAGATATGGTGGCAATTCTATTCTCCAAAACCTATGGACTGATGCTTTCTAGTATGCATTCTCTGATGCCTGAGGTTTCAGTGGGACCTTGGAGGTCATGCAGGCAGCAAGGAAGGGGTGCTATGCCCAAGTTCTCTACCACCAGGTACCACCCAACTCAATTTTGTCATAGTAATTATGCTGATTTCTGAGTTCTTTGAAAAAAATTGAAAAATCTGTTTAAAATTGGAAAACTGGGGTCCTATAGCAATGTTTTTTAACCATAGCACAACATAGAGGTAGGCATGTGGCTCTGGAACAAGCCAGCCAAAGTTTGTTTGTATATAGTCTCAGCCATGTCCTAGTCATGTGCTGGGATTTAAAATTTTAGGCTTATTTCTTTAGGACTCTGGAGCCAAAGCTATTGGTCAGATTTGATAATGTGCTTCCTTTAATTTTTATTGTAGGCTTCTATTATTCGCTCCCTGTATTTACCTTAACACGGTTTAACACCAATGGAATGGTGTTACCATGATTCTGCCTACTGTTTTGTGTCCTGATAATAGAGCTCTGACAAGATGATAATTGTTCTTCATCTTGATAAACTTTCTCTCTAGAAAGAAAAATATCTAAAATTGATTTCAATTGTCTGTAAAGGATAGCAAGTTATAATCAGTTAAACATTTTCACAACTATAGTTGTACCAGTTTCACTGAATCATGTATACTAAAATTCTTACAAATATTTTCAATTATATTGTTAAATAAACATCACTGTAGTGTACAATGTATTATCCATGTCTGCTATCCTAAAAATGAATTAAAGTAGTAACTTTCAGTTCACGAAACAGTTTTGTGGCTTAACTAATAAGGAAGCTCCAAAAAGGGAATGCTAATTATTATCACATACTTGTAAAAGGACTAACACTCGAGCCCCCAAGACTGAGCTGTTGGTGTTACCTTTTCGGCTTTTAAATTCCAGCTCCTGGGAAGTCATTAATGATTGATATAATTTTCATGTGTCTTCTTATTAATTGGCTTTGTCTAAAAGGCAAAATCTTTATGTTTTCCTTTATATTTTCTCTTTGTTGACTCCAATTCACTTTCAGTGTATCATTGAGTAGTTGATTTTTTCAGTGGAGGAAAATCACTTTTGTTTTCAAAATGCTTTGCTGGAAGAGCTTTTAAGAGAAGACAGAGGCACAGGTGACTTGGGCTGGGAAAGGAAAGTCAGGAGAAACCTGGTTGTCAGGTGCTTCTCCCCTTAAGGGTGTGTAGAGTTTGGGAAAGGGCCTATAACTTGTACTACAATTTTCAAGTCTCAGTAATTGCAATATACTGGTAAACTATAGAAATAAATCCATAAGAAAAATATGATTTATGAAATGCAAAGAACATGATGTGTTCATTATATCATCAGCATTGGAAGCCTGCTTTCTCAGCCAGGAATTTTAAAATAAGACCTTCACATAAGGAAATGATGAGGAAAAAGTGTCTATCTAAGGAAGCAAATAGCACAGCAAAATGATGATTAACTAAATGTCTCAGGAAATTTCTTCCCTCTTTTCTTAAAAATACCTCTTTTGTGGGCTTCCTTGATAGGAATTCATCTGTTCTCTTCTTCCTTCCTGGATAACTCTTCTTTTTCTGGCTAACCTTCCCTTCCATTTTTAACCTTAAACATTCCACAAATATCTCTTTACATTGGAGGAATGAGGTAACTCGATGGTTTCATTTATTACTTCTATAAAGTGGTATCTCTTACATCTCCAGCCTTGCCCCCATCCTGTTTTTCTTCACAGCTTTTCTACTAATTTCCTCATCTCCTGAGAAGTGACATTAAATTTATGTAATCCATGAAATTATTTTAGTATATGTGTATAAGTTAATGTGTCTCTAAGTTTTATTCCCACAACCTAAGAGAATGGAGTGTCCTTTTAATTTTGTTGATAATATTATCTTGTGGAATCATTTTCTGAGTAATTTTAAGATCCAATTTAATTTTAACCTGTGATAATAAGGGAAATATCATGTGAGAGAACTTCATTTCTGTGACAGCCTGAAGAAACTATTTTGCAATAGGTTTTTTATTCAAATACTTAATTAGAGCTATATGAGGAAGAAAAAAATTCTTACAAAAAATATCCAGTCAACTTGATAAGTGAAAAACTCTGTAACCATATCATATAGGGCAGTGGTCCACAACCTTTTCGGCACCAGAAACCGGTTTATGGAAGACAATTTTTACATGAATGGAATGGGGGGTGGTTTCAAGATGATTTAGGCATGTTACATTTATTGTGCACTTTATATTATTATTAGCTTGTGATAGGTAATGAAATGACTACACAAGTCACCATAATGCAGAATCAGTGGTAGCCTTGAGCTTCTTTTCCAGCAACTGGACTGTCCCATTGGGGGGGTGATGAGAGACAGTGACACCAAGGTGTGTTGCTATGTCCAGTGTACACAGTAATCTCCTTTTGGCTACTGTCATAGCAGAAAACTTTGCTTCACGAAGATAAGATGTTGCAAATGGAAACAGGTGTTTCTCTGCTTTTTTGGCAATCTCGGGATATTCCACCTTGCCTTTAATCCAGAACATATGGAGATTTGAAATTGTCACCAACATCCTTTTACGACCACCATGTTTTGTGATCTTAAGCAGCTGATCCTCATCTAGCATGGACACAGTTGATTCTCCTGGCTTATGCACAAATGGGTCACAGGTCTGTTTCTGCCTGGTTCAGGGGCCCTCTGTGATTGGAAAATGATGCTCAAGCACTTTGAAAGCTGAGATAGGTGATCATGCAGCAGCGGGGAGAAAAAGTATCTGCCTCTTGAAAAATCTCTGCTAATGTTTGCAACATGTCGGAAATCCCTGGGTTCACTCATTGCCCCATATTTCCAGTTTGGCTTTGAATGCAGCCACTTCATCTGCCAGCTTGATCACAGGTGTTGTTCTCCCCTGAAGTGACAGATTGAGTTCAATGAGCAGGTTGAATATGTCACACAAATATGCTCATTTTGCGACCAATTCTGTCACTGAAATATGCTGCTAGTGGTAACTATCTTTCTAAAAGAAATCTCTGGGGCAGTTCTTGTAATTCAAAAACCCTGGCCAGTGATCCGCCTTTAGAAAGCCATCTCACTTCTGTGTATGAAAGAAGGTGAGTCTGCTCTGCATCATCTCCTCACAGAGCTGCATGGAGAGATGTGAGTAAAGGCATTTAATGTAGTTGAGAATTTTAATCACATTTACATTTACTTTAATATAGTTGAGAATTTTAATCACATCCTGCAAAACTTTGTTTAGTTCAAGTGACATTTTCCAGCTAGCCAGGATTTCTCCATGGATGACACAGTGAGTAGACTCACATTCAGAGATGAACCCCTTGACCTGAGTAGTAAAACCTGAAAGCCATCTAACCACGGCAGCCGCTCCATCTATGAATATACCAACACAGAACAACCCATACCTTCTCCCTGATGCGTAATCATTCAAGACTTTAATAGTTCAGCAGCTGTGGCGTTGGTTGGCAACAAAAGTGCACGTAACATATCCTTGTGCACATCCTCCTGAAAAATATATCGCACAAACACAAGCATGGTTGCCTTGTTGTCAACATCAGTAGATGCTTCAACCTGGGCTATGCACTCAATGAGGTGACTCATTAATCCTCTCTAACAGTTGTCCTCAATGTCCTCTGCTATTGCATCAGTTTGTCTAGTTATGGTGCTATACAAAGTAGGAACACGCACCACCTTTTGACCTGCATCCTCTCCTAAAAGTTCACTTAGAAGAGTGTGCTTAGCCACAGGAAGGATCAGTTCTTCACCAATAGTAAAGGGCTTCTTAGCTTTAGCCATGTGGTCAGCCATCAAGAGTGACACTCTCAGTGCAGGCACAGTTGATGAAATGTTGGCCTTCCATGATTGCTTCTGTCCTTTGTTTCCTTCCTTCTTTCCTTCTTCCTTCCTTCCTTTCTTTTCTTTTCTTTTGAAAAACTCTGAGGGCTTGGCTTTCAATGCAGGGTGCTTGGTATACATGTGACAAAGCCATTTTGAAGGTTTCATGGGTAGCTGGTTGCCACAAAGCAGGCTTGGAGAATGTGAATCACCTATTGCAAGGAACCCATAATTTAAGCAGGACTCTGGGTATTTTATAATTTTTTACAATTATTTTTAAAGCAAGCACAGAAAATAGTTTATTGAGGAAGAGAAAGGTAGGTTAATAGAGTAAAAGCAAGATATAAGCTTACAGAGAAAGATACATTCGCCATAGACAGCAAGCAGGCCTCCTTTGCCAGGGTAGGTAGGCAGGGAGGGATAGAGGTGACTCTGCATTTTAAATGCAGCTTTCTTTTTTTGGGCCATCTTTGAGTCTCTGTATCATTGTTAAGTCTTTCTCCCTTTTCTTTCGTTCTTTCCTTTTTTCTTTCGAGACAATCTCAATAAGTTGTCCTTGGTAGAGTGCCGTGTTGTCACAGCTCACAGCAACCTCTAACTCTTGAGCTGAAGCCATTCTCTTGCCTCAGTCTCCCCAGTAGCTGGGACCACATTCTTTCTCCCTTTTCAAATCAGCTCTCCAGCAGCTTTTGTTTGTTTGTTTTTACTCATTTTTGCAAATATTAGCTTGCAGGCATACCAAAACTGTGGCTGAAGTAAGGACACAGTGTGGTAAAGAGGCATGGACACAACTGGTAAAGTAAATTAAAGGACAGGCCATGCATGGACTAAAATAAGTTTCAGGTTTTGACTTAAATTCTGCTGCTAGATGCAGCTTAATTTTTGATGGCCGTATAGCTTGGATATGAGTCTGCAAGAAATTGATGTATTATGGTCTTTGTGCAGTCAACCTCACCACTAGGCAGAATCTGTAATTGCACTGTTCCCCAGCACAAGTATCACCGCCTCAGCTCCACCTTAGATCATCAGGCATTAGATTCCCATCAGGAGTTTTCAAACTAGATCCTTGGGTGCAATATGCACTAGGGTTAATGCTACTATGGGAATTTAAAGCCCCAGAGCTCAGGTGGGAATTCTGTATGGGGAGTGGCTGTAAACACAGATGAAGCTTTGCCCACACATCTGACATTCACCTCCTGTGTGCAGCCTGTTTCCTAACAGGTCACAGCCTCTATCACTCCATAGCCCAGGGATTGGGGACTACACATACAGCAACTTTGTATCTAATATTTGTAATGGGTTCCAGGGAGTAAAGACATAATTAAAAATAAATTAAAAGCCTATAGAAAATAGAGCACAGAAGAAGGGCTTTGTAACTCTAAAGTAAATGCTACCATCTAAAATGCTTTCTAAGTACTATAAATCTTTCATACAAATAGATAAACAATTCTTGGTAGCTTTAATTAATATCGCTTTTGGTTCATTTGTATGAAAACTAGAGAATTATGTATAAATCTTGACTGAGAAATTGGCCCAATGCAAACAGCTTGTGAGGTTGGAAGGGCAATTGGAAGAAACTCCTTGTATAAGTGGTTATTCTGAGAGACGGAAAATGTAGGTTATATTCCCACTTCATAAATTTATGAAGTACAGAGTTGTATCATCATATTAATCCCCCTTTGTGGGCTTCCTCTTTCTGGTTATCATTTTTTGATGATCTATATTCATCTTTTCTCATCCTAATCCTCCCATGTGCTGTCATACTTATTCTACCACCTTAATACATACCTGTCTCGGCTCGGCGCCTGTGGCTCAACGGGCTAAGGCGCCAGCAACGTACACCTGAGCTGGCGGGTTCGAATCCAGCCTGGGGCCACCAAACAACAATGACGGTTCAACCAAAAAAAAAACAAAATGGCCGGGCGTTGTGGCAGGCGCCTGTAGTCCCAGCTACTTGGAAGGCGGAGGCAGGAGACTCACTTGAGCCCAGGAATTGGAGGTTGCTGTGAGCTGTGATGCCACGGCACTCTATCCAGGGTGACAACTTGAGGCTCTGTCTCAAAAAAAAAAAAAAAAATACATACCTGTCTCTAAATCCATTCTCCACCTACCGGCCACCACTACTACCAAAGTATATTTTATCCTAATCACTCCTGAGGATCCTGCTAATGGATTACCTTCTTCCAGTCTTGCTCCTTTTTCAATGCACTTGCTATGCTATTACTAGACAGAGCCTTCTGAGATGCAAATCAAACATGTTTTACTCTTTCTTGTGGTAATTTGGTACATCCCTATAAGAAAAATGCTCAGCTTCTCATTATAGTCTCTAAGACTCTTCAAGACCCTTAATATACAACTTAGAATAACTTTAACTTTTTTTTAGTCAATTGCAAACAATTACATAGTCATGATTCTTCTTAATAATATGCTGCCTATATGATCATCATTGGAAAGCCCTTGAAAATTAAGACCAACCCAGAGCTATCATCTCTATCAGGCTATCTGCAGTGGCTAGAAGTTACTAGCTGCCCCATAGAATACATAAGACATAAAGCAGCATGGGGCAATATGCAGCCCATAAATCTGTATTTAAACTTTGATGCTTTTCCTGACAAGCTAACTCTGAGCTTCAGTGTTGATGCTTTTCCTGACAAGATGACTCTGAGCTTCAGTGTCCTTATTTTATAAACAGTACTATTAATAACAATTCTATAAGATTGTCGTAAGAATTAGATAAGGTAGATTTTCCTGATCCATAGCACACATTCCTGTACCTTCTAATCTTTCAAAATTACAAAAATCAAAGGGTAAGTGACAATGATGAGATCAATGCAGGGGATGGCATCTGCCCAGGGTAGGCAAGGGCTGAGAAATAGGACGCAGATACGCAACGGACATTCAGTTGCCGAGAAAGTGTAGATCCTATGTTGGAGAAAGTTGGGGAAAATGCATGTGTGGGCACACGTGTGTGCATGTGTGTGTATGTGTGCATGTGTGTGTGAAGAAGACAATAATAGTCCTATCAATAGATGGAATCAACCAGGACAAGTGTAGAGCAAAACAGCTAATAGCTGCCACTTATGGAACACTTGCTCTTATTTCCAAACATTGTGCTAAATACTTTACATGCCATTAATTAACATAAGGCAATTAAAAGGGACAAAAGAGAACAAAGGAAACATAGTTGTCAGTGAGGAAAAAGCAACACTAATGAGATAAACAGAAAGACCCATCTTGGTGGAAGAATAATAAGAATTAGGAAGAAAACTCAAGCATTGTAGCATCAAGCGATCTAAGGGAGGTTAGAATCCTAAAGAGGAAGCAAACAATAGTGACAAATGCTGGGTAAATATCAAAATAAGGAAAAGGATGTGTTATATCTTTATCTTTTTAATTTTGCCTTGTGGTCTCTCTCATAGGAATGGCTGTGAGCTTTAGCCCTGCTCTAACAGGGCCTCATGAATTTGGTCATGGGTGTTTACAGTGTCACTTTCCAGGGACATCTCTCTATCTTGGTGGGTAGCCTACTGCCTATGGGTCCAATCTCTGACGAGGTGCTCCTCTCGCTGGAAATTTGTGGATATTGGCTCCTATTTGACCTATATGTCCCAAAATAGCCTCTTTCTAGGAGAATGACCAAGAAAGAAATTAATTAGGTGAGACACAGGGGAGGCAACTCAACAAGCATGAGAAATAACAGGATCAATTTATTACCTATGAGATCCCAGAGAAAAGAGGGAAGCACACGTCCTAGGCCCGATGGGAACTGTTTAGGACACACAAAGGAGAGAGACAGAGATGTGGAGATGCATAACAAAGCCTTTACTGGGATATGGGGTACAACCCAAGAAGGTTTCCAAGGGAAGTTCTCATTGGTGAATTTGGAGTAAGACTCTAGTTCCTTTGAAAAATGCTGTGGTTGAGAGGGGTCCCCGCTGAATTCCTGCTGCCCAGTTTATGCTGGTGTGGGCATTGAAGGATCATGTCAAGTGGCTTGCATCCAGCTCTCAAGAGGTATCTTAATCAACCATGTTGAGGAATGAGGAGGAGGCAGAGAATTAAAAACTGTGTCAAGGGTGACTAATCCTTGCTTGGAATATCAAAAAATTCAGTTTATATAAAAAATGAATCCTCAGACAACATAAAATTATAAGAATTGACTGCAGACTAAAAACTATCCATTACAATCAGTAATTAAATGTTTTTTTTTTCTTCTGGGTAGATACCTACTAATGGGATTGTGGGATCAAATGGAAGGTCTATATTTAGCTGTTTGAGGATTCTCCATGCTTCTTTCCAAAAAAGGATACAAAAAAAAAAAAATTACCATAAGGACATTTGCTCTCAAATGTCTATAACAATTTGATTCACTTTCACCATCTGGCAAAGATGTGAAAACAACTCAAGTGCCCATCAACCCATGAATTGATTAATAAACTGTGGTGTATATATCCCCAGTACGTATCCACAGAATACTTACTATTCAGCCATAAAGGAAGATGGAGACTTCATATCTTTTCTATTTACCTATGAGGATTTGGAGAACACCCTCTAAGTAAAGTAT
The DNA here is from genome assembly GCA_963574655.1 of Perodicticus potto. NCBI lineage: Eukaryota > Metazoa > Chordata > Mammalia > Primates > Lorisidae > Perodicticus > Perodicticus potto. Next base: position 7,607 of record CAUYRH010155859.1, on the reverse strand, counting down.
TACAAGAATGGAAAAGTAGGCATCCAATGTACTCAATATGAAACTAGTAGAATAACAACTGCATGTGAGAGAAAAACACTTTTAAATTCAAGAAGTGGGGAGGTGAGCTCTCCCTATCAGCTACAATGTAGGGCTATATGGCTCACCTCCTGGGTGAAGGGCTCAGCTGCTACTTGGACTTTACCTAATTGTTTGTACCTAATGGTACAATGTACAATGCAAACAATGTAACCTAATTACATGTACCCTTATATTAATCCATAATAAAAATAAAAGAATGGGCTATTAGGAGCCCTTTGATGTCATTTTCCAGAGAAATTTCCTTGGAGTTGTGAGGTCTAAAGACAGATGAAGGTAGGCAGAGGCATGACTAGGAGGTTAGAAAATGTGGATAAAAACTGTAGACTACTCTGTAAAGAAAACTATCTATGATGTTTAGGAAAGAGGGAAATAGTTTGAGAAGACAACAACTGAAAACTGACCGTCAGATGTGAGAAATGGTAATAACTGGCAAGATCTCAAAACTAAGTCAAATTCCTTATTGCCTTTGGGATCATTTTGAATTGAGTTCAGGACTTTTTCCTATGAAGCTTTTCTAACACAGACCTTCCGCTAAATGGAAATGAGTGCCATTCTAGCACAATCTTATTGTTCTGCTCTCTATAAATCTCAATAATAAAGCTTAGATAGTCATATAAAGAAGAGAAAGTTGTGGCTTTAAATAAACTGTAAATCTTAAGTAAAATATTGGTATAAGCATGAATTTGAAGAAGATCCCAAAGAAGAAACCAGAAAGAAATACCACTTAAAGAAAGAAAAATTTAATTTCCAAGTGTAGATATTTATTGAAAGTCTACTAAGTATAAGAGACTATATTAGATTTTGGTAATTTAAACAGAGGTTGATCCCCATTTTATTTCATCTAGAATTTACTATCTTCTACTTTCTCCTCCATGGAACATTTGGTTCCTCTTTATATGGCCATTTCTTTTCTCCTTCATCCTTGACCAATGACTTTCAAAAGATAAAAGATAAAGAGGAACCTAAATAGGACCAAGTCAAATATGTTAAAATCACATTGTAGTAAAACATTTAACAGTCCAGAACTGTGAGGGCCTTTGCTCTTGAGGGTATTACCTTTAAAAATCCCTGAGATTTTGAACAATAATGCCTGGCTATTTTAGTTAGAATGATTAAATTCCAGGGCCTCAGGTAAGAATCCTTTTACCTGGAGTTAAAACTTCTTTTACTTTATAGAGACACATTTAGAATATAAAAAAATGTTAAAAATTTTATGTAATAGTAGTTTATCCATGATGATAATTACTGGGAAGATTACATAGTGAGCATAAGTTGGTTTTTGCTTTTTTTTTTTTTTTTTTGAGAGAGAGAGAAAAGTCATAACCATGTACTCAGTCAAAAATTCGTAAAACAATAGAATATACAAGGTCTGACAACTAACTTGACAAATTTGCCACTAGGCACTTACATTGGCATCACTGTACAAACTGCTTGGTAATTTTTCCTAACCTTGGCATACACATGTGTGTATCAGCATTTCACACCTGTGTTCCTGCTGACATGTGGTGGTGTCTTGCTGAGTGGCATTCATTATTGTTGTGTTTTTGTTTGCCTTTGCAAGAATATCAGAGCTTGAATTAGAGCAATGAACAAGCATTAAATTTCTTGCTAAACGTGGCAAGAGTGGAAGTAAAATAAAGGACATACTAGTCCAAGTTCTTGGGGATAGTGCCATGAAGAAAATGGCGTTGTACACGTGGATTAAACCTTTTGCTGAGAGGAAGGAAAGGGAGCATCACTGATGGACAGATGTCAGAGAGGCCAGTAATGAACAAAGCTGATGAAAACACTGCAAAAATTCATTGAATTGTGCACTAAAATCACCATTATTTCACTGTGAGAAGCATAGAAGACCAAGAAAAAAGCAATGGAGAAACAATTAAGAAAATCTTAACTGAAAATCTTGGCATGAGAAAGGTGTGTGCAAAAATGGTCCTAAAGGAGCTCATTGAAGAACAAAAGCATAGAAGAGTCAAAGTTTTCCAAGACCATTTGGAGAGGCAAAACAGTGTTTGGGGCTGTGTTACAACTGGTTACGAAACAAAGTCCACAGTGGACGTCAGCCAGTTCTCCAGAACCAAAAATGTTCTGTCCGTCCAAATCAAGTTTCAAAGAGATATTGCTAACCTATTTTGAATTCAGAGGGTTTGCTTATTATGAATTTGTACCAACTGGACAGTTAACCAAATTTCCTATTTGGAAGTGCTGAAAAGGCTGCATGGAAAAGTTAGACAAAAACAACCTGAACTTTTCATCAACAACTCATGGCTTTCGCAACAAGATACCAACTCACCGGGCACTGTCCGTGAGGGAGTTTTTACTGAACACCCTCCCGACTCACCTGATCAGCCCCTGGTGACATTTTCCTTTACCTGAAGATAAAGGAAATATTGAAAGGAAGACATTTAGATGATGTTCAGGACAACAAGGATAATATGAGCCTGATGGCCCTTCCAGAAAAAAGCTTCCAGAATCGCTTTGAAGGGTGGACTAGATACCGGCATCAGTGCACAGCTTCCCAGGAGGTGTACCTTGAAGGTGACCATAGTGATATTCAGCAACGAGACATGTAGCACTTTCTCTAGGATGAGTTCATGAACTCTATTGTTAGACATTGCATACCATGCAAAATGAGATCGTGTGTTTAAAATTCAAATCACAGTTCTTGGCACAAAAGAAATACTTGGCGTTTCCTAAAGGTTAATTTGAAATAAATGATCAATAAATGTTTGTTGAATTGAATTATTTAGAATTTCTATCATGTAATTGGGTCCTAATTATGAATGTGTAAATTCCCTAATGCCTACTGGTAGATATATCTTCCAAATTGTCATTTTTTTTTTTTTGGTGGTGGTAGAAATACAGTCCAATTCAATAATTACTGGCTGCCTGTGACATATCTACTACTTATATGTACCTCTGGTCTATCACAGTGGTAAATAAAGTAGATTCAATCTGTGACTTCATGTCGCTTTATGTAATACAAAGATTTTGAAGTGGGTTTACCAACTTTTTGGGGTTTGGGAGTAGAGGAAGCATGAGTGATATGATTTGATATATGTTCTTCTAGCTCTGTTTATATGAAGATACCTGTCTTAGCCCACAGGCCAGGCACATAAGAGTGCTGGAAGATATTTTCCCCAATGTGACTTGAAAAATCATAAAAGTAATAAATGCATTCTACTGATATAAATAAAATCAGATAATTCTACTCTATTATACCTTACCCTCAATGGTTAAATATCTTCTTGAATTTTAAGACAAACCAAATAAAGCCTACTTTTCAATGATGACTCTGGATGGTTTCATTAAAACTTACATTCTGACAGTTTCTCAGAAGGCCAACACTTCATAATTAATGAATGTTCAGCCAAAAGGTTGACCTTCTGAGTGACCGAATAACTGCAAACTTACTAAGAAAAAAAATTGCTTTCGACTATTTATTGAAGCCTCAGAGCTGTTATCTTTTAGAATGAAAGTAAGTTCTGGAACCATGCCTAAGAAATTGGCTTTATATGGTAACATTTGAAAGTCCTTTTTACAATAAAAATTGGTGCTGTCTACTTTATTTTATGCTATATTTAAAATAAGAGAAATTGTGAAAAGCTTCATCTAGCTCGATCGCTCGTGGCCTTCCTGAGATTGAACTCCTAGGCATTTAAAGCCTAAGATACCGGGAACTTGTTATAAATGGCTCTGGCATTCATTTCCAATCTGAACTTTCAGAACCTCTGCTAACAGATTGCTTCCTAATATCTGGGATTGAGTCAGTTCATTTACTTAAAGGTTAGCATTAATGAGATCAAGGTCACAGGAGCGGCCTGGAGGGAACAAATATTGAAGTCAAACAGACCTGAATTTGAATTCCAGTTCTGTCCCTCACTAGCTGAGTGATCTCAAATATGTTATCTAGCCTCCTGGAGGCTCAATTTCTTCCTCTTTAAAATGGGAGAGTAGCACTTGTCTTTCGTGTTTTGACATGAAACTGATTAAACTTTAAATATCATTGATACACTAGGTTCAGGACCTGATACATAATGTTCCTTCAACAAATGTTAATTGTGATTTTATTTTTTTTGTATTAGAAACACAACATATGGCACAGATTGTGTATTCTACTTTATTTTGTATTCATCTTATAAGTTAAATAGATTTAGGGGATACAAGTATTTTTTGTTGTTGTTGTTATATGGTTGAAACGAATGGTGGAGAAATATGGTCGTTCAATATACCTGTCATCTGAATAGTGTTCATTGTACCAATAGGTAATTTCTCATCCCGCCTTCCCCTTCTGCTCTGCCCCAACTGAGTCTCCAACATCTGTATGAACATGTATGACCACACATACATATTGCTTATCTCCCATTTACAAAACCATGTGGTATTTGGGGGTTTTGTTGTTGTTGTTGTTCCTGGGTTACTTCACTTAGAATAATGGACTCCAATTTCTCCCCAGTTGCTGTAAAATACATTATTATATTCTTATTGGTGGTTGAGTAGTATTCTATCATATGTATGTACATGTGTTTATGTGTACATATACAAGCATTTTTTAGTCTACTCCTCTGTTATTAGGCACTTAGGTTGTTTCCACATGTTTGCAGTTGTGAATTGTGCTGCAACAAACATGAGTGCAGGTGATACTTTTATGAAATATTAAGAACTTCCTTTCCTTTGGAAAGACTCACAGTAGTGGAACTGATGGATCAAATGGTAGCTCTACTCTATTTCTTTGAAAACTCTCCATCCTGTTTTCCATAGAGGTTGTACTAATTTACATCCCCACAGAGTGTGTAAATGTTCCGTTCTCACTGTATCAGTGCCAGCATCTGTTGTTCTTTGACTTTTTGGTAATGGCCATTCTGAGAGGGATAAGGTAATATCTCACTGTGGTTTTACTTTGCATTTCCCAAATGATTAGTGATGTTGATCATTTTCTCATGTGTTTTTTGGCCATTTGTTTCTCTCCTTTTGAAAAATGTCTGTTGGGGGGAGGATGGGTAGAGGGAGGGTAATTGGTGGGATCACACCTATGGTGCATCTTAGAAGGGTACAGGTGAAACTTACTAAATGTAGAATATAAATGTCTTAACACAATAACTAAGAAAATACCATGAAGGCTATGTTAACCAGTTTAATGAAAATATTTCAAATTGTATATAAAACCAGCACATTGTATCCCATAATTGCATTAATGTACACAGCTATGATTTAATAAAAAAAAAAAAATGGAAAAATATCTGTTCATGTCTTTGGCCCACTTTTTAATGAGGTTATTTTGTTTTTGTTTTTCTTGCTGATTTGAGTTCCTTATAAATGCAGGATGTTATTAAACCTTTGTCAATTTGTAGCTTATGAATGGCTTTCCCATCCAGTAAGTTGTCTGTTTCCTCTATGGATTATGTCTTTTGCTGTGCAGACAGATTTTAGTTTAATTAAGTCTCATTTATTTATTTTTGTTTTTGTTGTATTTGCTTTTGAGGTCTTAGTCATAAATTCTTTACTTAGGCCAATGTCAAGCAAATTCTTCCTAGGTTTCCTTCTAATATTTTTATGGTGTTAGTCTTACATTTAAGACTTTAATCCATCTTGAGTGAATTTTTGTGTAAGTGAGAAATAGGAACTAATTCATTCTTCTACATGAACCTATTCAATTTTCCAGGGACCATTTCCTAAGTACGGTGTCCTTTCCCCATCGTAAGCTTCTGTCCATTTTGTAAAATATCAGTTGGTTGTGGGTATTTGTATTTATTTCTGGGTTCCTATTCTGTTCCACTGGTCTATGTATCTACTTTTATACCAACGGTACCATGCTGTTTGGATTACTATTGCATTATAATGTAGTTTGAAGTCAGGTAATGTGATGACACCATCTTTCCCCCCACTTTTTTTTAGAATTACTTGGCTTTCTGTTCTCTTTTTGGTTCTATATCAATTTTAGAGTTGTTTTTCCTAATTTTATAAAAAACTATATTTATATTTTGATAAGAATTGCATTGAATCTGTAGAATCAACAATATTGATTCTTCCACTCCATAAATGTTGGATACTTTTCCATTTTCTCGTGTCATCTATAATTTGTTTCACTATAGTTTTGTAGTTTCATTTGTAGAGGGCTGCTAACTCTTTTATTAAATATATTCTTAGTTGTTTGGGGGGTCAGCTATTACACATAAGACTGAGTCCTTGATTTTATTCTCAGTTTGGTTATTAGCATATAAAAATGCTACTAATTTTTTATGTTAGTTTTGTAACTTGGACTTACTGAATTAATTCATCAATTCTAGGGTTCTTTAGGGTTTTCTAGGTTTAAGATCGTATCATCAGCAAACAAGTGTACTTTTACTTTCTTTTGTCCAATCTGGATGCCCTTTGTTTCTTTCTCCTGCCTGATTGTTCTGGCTAGGACTTCCCCTGCTGTGTTGAATAGGAGTGATGCAAGTGAGCGTCTTTGCCTTGTTTCAGCTAGTAGGGGAAATGATTTCAATGTTACCCCATTAAGGTGAAACTTGAATTGTTGTCATAAGAGAGCATCTCAGCCCCTGAGCTGATTTCCAGATCTTCAAAGCCAGTTCACAGACCCAAATTCCTAAGTGAGTAGGAGACCAAGTTCTTTACAGAAGAACCTGCATCACTTCCAGAAGCACATACTATATGAGAAAGGGAAAATGAGGACTTTCTGGAATTACTGGACACTGGCTTTAAACTAATGCTAACCCAACATTTACATGTCCAAACTAAACTACTAATCTGTCTTTCTCCTCCACAAATCTGCTCTGGCTTTGTCTTTCTTTGAGTTGATCCTCCCCCAACTCAGCACCCTTCATTTGCGCAGTCTAAAAGCTTGGGATAATCTTGGACATGTCTCCTTATCTCATTCCACATCTTATCCATCAGCAATATCTGTTGACTATATGGAATACACCCAGATTTGGAGCACTCTCTCCTGCTTCACACCTACTATGCTGGTCCAAGTCACTGTCATCTCTCACCTGGATTACTGGAATAGATTCTAATAACATGTCTCCCCTCTTCTAGTCTGTTCTCAACACAATAGCTAGTTTAATCCTTTTACAATACGTCACATGACATTTCTCTGTCTGAAACCCTGAAAAAGACTCCTAATCTCACTTGTGGAGAAAATTATTCATCAAGGGCAACTCAACATTATGATCCTTCTCTTCCCAAGAAGTTGCAAAACAGAATAATCTACATAACTAATTTTGCTAATCCTAGCCATTATCTTCCCTTAGTTTTCCCCATATATATGCCCTCCCCAAATTTGCTTTCCTTAGAAGCTCAAAGTCCTTTTCCATTGTCTTATTTCTCTACAAAATTTGTAATAAATTTTTGTCAAGATACTATTGAGATATAAACTCAATTTCTTTCTTTTTTTTTTAAATACATGTATTTTATTATTCTTCATTACATTATTTCCCCCCCCCACCCGTCCGTGATAAGACAGAATTGATTTACAGAAAAGAATACAGAAAACACCAAAGCTCCTGGTAGTGGGAGAGATTTCA
>CAUYRH010155857.1:0-10498 GCA_963574655.1 Perodicticus potto | reverse complement strand
TTTTTTTCCATAGATGTCCTTTATTAGACTTAGGACTTTCCCTTCTATTCCTAGCTTATTGAGTGTTTTTATAATGAAGGGTGTTGAATATTATCAAATACCGTTTCTCTGTCTATTGAAATAATGTGGTTTTTGTTTTTTGTTATATTCATATAGCATATTAAATTGATTTTTTGGATATTAAACCAACCTTGCATTTATGATATGTAATCCTTTTTATACAATGTTGAATTCAGTTTACTAGCTTTTTGTTAAAAGTTTTTGCATCTATACTCATTAGATATTAGTTTTCTTTTCTTGTGATGTCTTTATCTTGTTTGGGTATCAGGATAACACTGCTCTCATGAAATGAATTGAACAGTGTTCCCTCCTCTTCTATTTTTTGGAAGAGATGTGAAGAGTTTAGTATTAATTCTTTATTTTTTTTTTTTTTGCACTTTTCGGCCAGGGACAGGTATGAACTCTCCACCTTTGGCATATGAGGCCAGCACCCTACTCGCTGAGCCATAGGCACTGCCCCAATTCTTTAAATTTTTGATAGGATTCACCAATCAAGCTATCTGGACCTGGGATTTTCTTTGTGGGTATTTTATGTTTTGTTTTGTTTTACTAATTAAATCTCTTTACTTGTTAAAAGTCTATTCAGATGTTCTTCTTCTTGAGTCAATTTTGATAGTTTTGTCTTTCTAGGAATTTGTCCACTTCCTCTAAGTTATCTAATTTGTTGGACTGAACAATGTTCATAGTATTCTCTTATAATCCCTTTTATTTCTAGTAGTAGTAGTAATGTCCCCTCTTTTGCTCCAAAATTTTAGTAATTTGAGTATTTTTTTTTCTTGGTCAGTCTATCTAGAGATTTCCCAATTTTGTTGATCTTTTCAAACTACCAACTTTTGGTTTTGTTAATTTTTACCCATTGTTTTTCTATATTCTGTTACTAATTTCTAAGCCAATCCTTTTGTGTTTCCAGATGTGGAAAGATTCTACTTTTATTTCTAGTACTGACTTAGAACTTTCCCCTTTGTTTAAGCCTGGATACTTCAATGGGATACTGAAAGAGAGAAAGTCAGATACATGACTCTATTTTGTCACCTGGTCTGTACAATTCTTTTCTCTAGCTTATTTTTTCACTGTCACATCAGAGAAAAAAGCCTAAGTCATAAGAATCAAAATGACCCTAGAATTATTCTCCATTACCAAGAAAAAGGCTATTGGTGGCTAATACTCCTTTCTTATTTTTCTGATACACCTAAGGAAGGTACAGAAATACAAATATGTCTCTGTCAGTAACTCTGTGAGTCAACGTGTTATTCAATTAGTCTCTTTCTCTCTGCTTGACTGTAAGCTACCTAAAGGCAAAGAACATGTCAATTTTTCTCAACATTATATTTCTAGTGTTTACCATACTGTAGCTGATACATAGTAGGTATTCAATAAATGTTTGCTGAGTGAATGAGATCTTCAGCAAAATAATGGGTGGCCGGGTAAAACTGTAAATGAAATGTAGAGCTTCAGCTAGAACCGCAGTTACACGTTCAGACCACGGGATCAGGATATGAAATCCAACTGCAGATCATTGTTTCCTAATGACAATGAGACAAGGTGTCAGGGAATAATGTCCTGTTCCCCCTTCTCTGGCAGACTTTGGACAACAAAATTAGAACCTGAGCCAGTTGAGGGCAAACCTGCAAGAGACACAAGGGCCAAGAAGTATGTGAAATGACAAGTGTGAGAAATGCTGCAAATCCAGGGTGCATGGATATAAAAAGGCATTTTTATAGTGGGATTGGAGGGCAATTAGCCTGGTCACAGAGTTAGGGAAGACTTTTCTGGAGACTTGAGAAGAGATCCACTAGGTGACAAAGGAAGGGGAAAACCCTCCTATTCTTTGCTTTTGCCCTTATCCTCTTTCCCATCTTCTTTCTACTCTTCTTGTCCTAGAATTCTGGAGGGTAACATACTTAGTGCCAAATGAAATATATATTGCATTAGTTAGGGTACAGGCTATGCTGTTGAAACAAAGACCCAACAATAGAGTAACTTACCTAAACTAATAGGCTTTTGTTTTTCCCTTACATGTCCAGAGGTGAGCAGTCCAAGCTGTAGGGTTGCATTGCCTTCCCTGACAAGTGGCTTCCATTTCTGGGTCCCAGGCAGCTGTTCCAGGAATTGCTATTTCCATGCCAGCAAGAAGGGGAAAGAGAGGAAGTGGATGGCACCCTGCTTCTTTTTAAAGATGTGATCTGGCAGTTATACATACCATTTCTTCTTACATCTTCCTGGCCAGAATTTAGTTGCATGACCATACCTACCTGCAGAGATACTAGAAAATGTAGCCTCTGGCAGGGTAGAAAAGAATAGATTGTGGAATAAAATCAGAAGTTTCTGCTGATCATTAATACAGGGAAATAAATTTCTCTCTCAATGCCTCTTAATGACATTCCTATTTCATGGACTAGAGCAGGAAATGCGATGTCCCACACAGTTTCAAACCACAGTGAATGATCTATTCCAGAGTTTTCCCAAACTCCCACTATTTTAGAACCATGTCTCAAGCAAAATCACATCAGAGCCCTTATAGCAGAGGTGCACACACCTTTCCTTGTCAGTCTACATAGCTCCTGCAGACTCATTCACGATCTCCCTGTGTATTCCAGATTTAAATATTGCAATAATCAGAGGACCTTAAACCAGAGATTCTCAACCCTCTTGGCACATCAGGATCACGTGGAAAACATAAACATACACTGGTGATCCAGTATCTTTTGTGATAACCTGATGGAATTGGAGACCATTCTTCTAAGTGAAACATCTCAGAAATACAGACACAAACACATGTATTCAATACCAGGTTGGAACTGATTCATCAACATTTAAGTGCACATATGGAAATACATCTCAATGAAAGTCAAGCTGGGTTGGGAGGAGGAGGTGGATAAATGCACACTTACCGGGTACAGTGCACACTGTCTGGGTGGGGGGCACACTCACAACGTTTTTTTGTTTGTTTGTTTAGCAGGTCCAGGCCAGGTTTGAACCCGCCACCCCCAGTATATGGGGCTGGCACTCTTACCATTGAGCTATGGGAGCCCAGCCACACACTTATAATCGTGACTCAAATTGTGCAAAAAACAAAGTATGTAAACAAAACATGCGTACCCCCTAATAGCTTGTAGAAAAAAAAATACACTATCATCCAGGTCTCACCTTAAACCAATTGGATCAGAATCTCTAGGTGAACGTTATGGACTTTAGCTATTTTTTTAAAACTCCCCTGGGGATTCTAATGTGCAAGATGGAAAAGATCCAGCGCATTAACATCCTGTGTGTTATATTTCCAGAAAGGGCAGGAAAGGTCTGTTCCTTTTTCTTTCATAAGAAGAGACTTGCTTGGCCCTGCCTTACATGGGGGTGGTTCATCTCATAAACCTAACATCACATTTATGCTCATCCTTATAGAGAAGAGACACAAGATGGATTTCTTTTCTTTGGTGGGCCATTCAGCAAATCAACACATTCCTGCCTGTTACTCCAAAGCCCAAGCCACTTGGCTTTTTCAATGTAGCTTAAGATAGTCATGGAGTTCCACGGCCTTTCCTCATCTGCTCACCCCAGGTGAAGATCAGGGAAATAACCACAAATCCAGCCAATACTAAGCACCAAACATTTTTCTAAGTACTTAACATGTAAAACTGAGGCACAAAAAAGTTAAACTATTTGGCCAAGGTCACAGAGTTAGGAATCTGGTCCAGAATCCATGATCTTTTTTTTTTTCTTTTTAATTTTAAGTTATTTTATTTATTTATTTATTTTTTATTTTTTTTTTTTTTTGAGACAGAGCCTCAAGCTGTCACCCTGGATAGAGTGCTGTGGCATCACAGCTCACAGCAACCTTCAATTCCTGGGCTCAAGCAAGTCTCCTGCCTCCGCCTGGGACTACAGGCGCCCACCACAACGCCCGGCCATTTTTTGGTTGCAGCCATCATTGTTGTTTGGCAGGCCCGGGCTGGATTCAAACCCGCCAGCTCAGGTGTACGTGGCTGGTGCCTTAGCCCGTTGAGCCACAGGCGCCAAGCCTGAGAATCCATGATCTTGATGGCTGTACCCCATACCAAATGATTTCTGCTGCAGGAAGGAGATGGCTATTTCCATTGCTGTGACTGTAGCTCAGAAAGAAGCTAATACTGGATTCAGATTAAACCAAGATTGGTTGAGCACTTAAATGCATTGAAAAACTTCCAATTTACCTCTCAAGAAGGTTCTAAAGCAATAGATGCTCAAGTACTCCAGCCTCTCATCTTATTCTACACTGGAGCCATCTAGAACATCTCTGCCTTAGCCTGTTTTCTGAGGTTCCTCTAGAGGGCTTCCTTCTTTCCCCTCCTCTGTGCCCAGAAGGGTTTAGCAAAGACTTGTCACCCAGCTCTGACCACATTGACTTTTCCTGCTCTCACTGGGTAGGTGGACCAAACCACAGCCCAGAGGCAGATTCTCTACCTTCAGCCTACAGGGAGGGTCTGGCTGCTGAAGCTCCATTAGCCCCAACATGCAGGCTCAGGCATTCAGGGAACACAAGAATGGCTGCTAAGTAGAAAGTACCATGCGTGTTACCCTTTTGTGACTTCCTTTCTGCACTGTCACTCTGACAAGCTCTACCTGACACAGGAGCATTAATTTTTCATGCCACCCTGCTGCAGACACACAGATTTGTTTGGAGCGATAATAAATGAAATCTAAGTGTGGCTGGAAGCCCAGGGCTGAGAAGCCGAGGCTACAGGTCACTTCATGCCTCCTTCTCCTCCTCCTCCTTCTGTCCCCATGACACCTTCAGTCGTTGCTTTGCAATTGCTCTTGTGGCTCCAGGAAGCAAAAGGTGACTGCCCAAGAAAGGGAATACAATATTCTCAGCTGGTAGCAAGAAAGTTGATTAAGAAAAATTCTCTCCCGCAATACGGCTTCTGATCTCTTGTTTATCTTCATTTGAACCATCCTGGGTAGATGTGTTTTAATTGCAAGCCACTTCCATTCTTTTTCTGGAAGCAGGCAGGGCATAAATTATAAAATAAATAAATGATTAAGAAACATCTAATTATTGTGATTAGTTTCTTACTTGAAGGTGCTTCCAAGCTTCTTATTAAAGTCATTCATCAAGGAGCCACTGTGCCCTTTCCAGAGGCTCTGCTCCCAGGCCCAGTGCGGGACTTGCAGTGCCTAACAAACACAGGGAATATTGATGGCTGTGAATTCCTCCCACAGCCTCAACTCCAGCATGATGGATTGATGCTTCCTAAACATGGTGAATATTTCTCTAGCCATTCATCAGCCCTACCACAAATACAGGTGTCAGCCTCAGCAGAAGTCAGGCTCTAACTGCCTCCTCCAGAACATATGTAGAGAGAAAAGCTCGCATTTCCCACACAGGGGCCCCATCAATTTTTCACGTGTTGTATCCCCTTGACTTATTAAATATTTATAACAATATCATTATTTACCAAACAAGCCGTCAGGGTGTGTCTGCGGCCCCCCAGTGCAAGAGTCCTGAGTGTACACAGCAGAGACCTCCTCTTAGCTCCCCTGCTCCTCTAGAGAACCTTTTCAGTTTGTGTGTGGGGTTCTCTTCCTTCCTTCAGAAATGCCTCCTGAAGTGTCTCCAAGGCTTCAAGATAAGCAACTTTAGGGCTACAGATGCAGCACCCTGATGGGGGAACTAAAGGACAGTGATGCCAGGGATGTTGTTGAACCAGGGACACCTTCCCCCTCACCAGGCACCTACCCTTGCTATTCTGGGTTGTCACACTGACCTCATCTTTCCCCTGATATATTCTCCAAGTCACTCTCCTCTCTGATTCCATGATCAGCCAATGATAAGCCTCCAAGGCAACAAAGAACCTCATTCACTCCACAAAGCTTCACTGAGCACCAGCTGATGCACTTCAGCACTTGCCCCTTCAGCGTCTTCTGTGCCAGAGCCCAACCTCAATGCCCAACACTGGCTGGAAATGCCAGACTCTTCTTCCTCAGCTTGCCTTGCAACTTGGTCATGGGCAGGTGATCTGAGGTAAGATGTTCAGAGTGCACAGGTGGTTCTGGGGAATATTTTCCTTTCTAGTTAAAAGAGATCTAGATAGAGAAACGTCCCACTTTCTTCAGCTGGCTGTTTTAGCACATAGAGCCCCGTGGCAGCCAGTGAAGACAACCTTGGGGATACATGCTAACATGCTGAGAGTGGCAGAAGGTGATAAGGCTCGGTCCTTGACAGCATAGCTGAGGCACTGACCCAGCCCTTGCCCTGCCGTTAGACTTCTCATTAAGTGAGGCTTTTAAAATGTCTTTCTTTCACCATCAGAATACCACAGTAATATAAATTGTTCCAGGCGAGATCCACTGATGGATGCTAAAATTAGTAGGCCAGCATTTGAGAAGAAACAGGATATGGCCTAAAAAAAGTATCTCCACCAAGCTATATGTTAATGAAGGGGAAAGTAGTATCTTTACAGGGGTGACTTCCACCTTAACCCAGTGACCAAGGTTAATATCACCAGTAATAAGAATTATTGGTGCCTTGCTAACCCCCTTATGAAGCACCAAGAAGGGCATGTGACTTTTGTGATATACTGAGGCTGGGCTAGGCCTCAGTAAGCATAAATATACAATTGAAATAATAGAGCCTACTTTGGGCATTCTGTTACTCACAGCTGAATAATATTCTTTGTGATATTCAAGCCCTCAGTCTAACCATAAGGATACATGAGATAAACCCAAAGGTAAGGGATAGTACCTGAGAGGCAGTCAGTACTTGGAAAGTGTCAAGGTCATGGAAGACTAAGGAGCTGTCACAGACTGAAGAAACTAAGGAGATATGACAACTAAATGCAATGTGGGGTCTGGGATTGACTTCTGGAATAGGAAAAAAGATGCTAGTGGAAAAACCCGTGAAGTCTAAACAAAATCCGTAGTTAATAGTACCATACCAATGTGAATTTCTGATTTTGGTAATTGTACTGTGGTTATAAAAGCTGCTGACATTAGTGGAAGCTGGCTGGAACGTATATGGGAATTCTTCGAACTACCTTTACAACTTTTCTGTAAGTCTAAAACTTATTTTAGTTTTTGGCTGGGCATGGTGCCTCATGCCTGTAATCCTAACATTTTAGGAGGCCAAGGCAAGTGTAATGCTTGAGCTCAGGAGTTTGGGATCAGCCCAAGCAAGGAAGGAGGAAGCAAGGGCAAGACCCATTTCTACTAAAAATAGAAAAACCAGCCAGGTTTCTCTACTTGCCTGTAGTCCCAGCTACTTGGGAGCCTGAGGCAAGAGGATCACTTGAGCCACATGAGTTTGAGGTTGCTGTGATGCCATGGCTCTACCCAGGGCACAAAGTGAGCCTATCTGAAAAAAAATTATTTATGTTTTTAAAAACTAAGCCTAAGGAGACTCTCCTAAATTCTATTACCAAAAAGTAAGAATTTCATAACTTCCTGAATTTGCTATAATAAAAGTTACTTGGGGCTTACAATGAAAAGGACTTTGTCAATCTAGGATTCCCCTCCTAGTAACTGCGTTACTAAATGCAGGTGTGTATGTTGAGTATTAATTTTTCCTATTTAGGATTGGCGCCTGTGGCTCAACAGGCTAAGGCGCCAGCCACGTACACCTGAGCTGGCGGGTTCAAATCCAGCCCGGGCCCACCAAACAACGATAACGGCTGCAACCAAAAATAAAATGGCCGGGCGTTGTGGCGAGCGCCTGTAGTCCCAGCTACTTGGGAGGCAGAGACAGGAGACTCGCTGACTCCATCAGGAATTGGAGGTTGCTGTGAGCTGTGATGCCACAGCACTCTATCCAGGGTGACAGCTTGAGGCTCTGTCTCAAAAAAAAAAAAAATTTTCCTGTTTAATACAGTGTAGAATACTGATGTAATAACCAGGGGGGTGGGGGAAATGTTAAGTTTTGAAATAAAACTGGCCCAGGTTCATTTCATATTCAAGATCTACCTCTTATTTCCCACATGTTTTTTAGTTATTTACTCTTGCTGGGCTGAGCCTCAGTAAGCATGAACATGAAATTGAAATAATAGAGCCTACTTTGGGCATTGTGTTACTCACAGCTGAAAGTATCCAGAATGACACAGAGAAAAGACAGACAGGAGATTCTGCAATCATGTAATTAATAACATTCCTGTGGGGGGAGACAGGTGATAAACTAGTGAACAAATAAATAAGCATTTCAGAGATGCAGAAGTACAACTAAGATAAAATAAGGTGATAAGAAATGACTATGCAGTGAGAGGGTGATGCTAGGTCCCATTGTCCATGGAGGACTTTTAGGTTTCACCTGAGACATAAAACAGGCCTTGCCATAGGACCATCTCGGGGAGGAACATGCCTGGCAGCAGAGACAGCAAGTGTGAAGGCCCTGTGTTCAAACACAAAAAGGTGGCTTCTGTGCCTAAAGTGAATGAAGAATGATATAAGATGGCGCTATGGTATGAATGTTGGTGTTCCCTTCAAATTCAGGTGCTGAGACCTAATGCAACAGTTTTAAGAGGTGAGGCCTTTATGAGGTGCCTATATCATGAAGGCAGATCCTCCTGGATAGGATTCATGTCCTTAAAAAAGAGGTTTGAGGGAGCTTATTTGCCCTTTCCACCGTGTTAGGACATAGCTAGAGGGAGCCACTGAGGAGGAACAGGCCCTCACAAGACACTGAATCTGACGGTACCTTTGATTTTGGACTTCCCAACCTTTAAAATTCTGAGCAGTGAGTTTCTATTGTTTCCCGGTCTAAGGCGTTTTGTTATAGCAGCAGGAACAGACTAAGTTGTGGCTGGAGCAGCTGACAAAATTGAGAAACTGATACAGGAGTACAGTCTAGAGACCATAGTGGCTTGAAGTGGGGGGATGTCAATGGAGAGAAAGAGAAGTGAGCAGATTTAGGACTTAATTGTGGAAGTAGAGCTGGACAGGCCTTGCAAACTATGTGACATGAGGAGGGGGTGTGTGGGAAGAACAACATCAAGAAAGGAGCCTCAGTCTCTGGAATGAGCAGCAGAGGTGGACCATGATGTCATTTACTGAGACAGGAGGGCTGGGGTGCAGGGAAGCATGTTTTGATGTCAACCTCCAGAAACTGTTTTAATACCAACTTATCTCCACTCTTCTTTCCTTCTGGAAGCTGATCCCAGCTAAGCATCAAGAATGTTTTTTTCTTTCTTTTTTTTTTTGCAGTTTTGAACCTGCCACCTCCGGTATATGTGGCCAGCACCCTACTCCTTGAGCCACAGGAGCCACCCCAATCAAGCATGTTTTGATGTCAACCTCCACAAACTGTTTTAATACCAACTTATCTCCACACTTCTTTCCTTCTGGAAGCTGATTCCAGCTAAGGTCAATTATCATTAATCTACTGGTTTTTTTGTTTGTTTTTTGAGACAGTCTCACTCGTATGCCCTTGATAGAGTGTCATGGCATCATAGCTCATATCAACCTCAAACTCTTGGGCTCAAATGATCCTCTTGCCTCAGCCTCCCTACTACAGATGCCCATCATGATGCCCAGCTATTTTCAGAGATGGGGTCTTATTCTTGCTCAGGCTGATCTCGAACTTTTTTTTTTGAGACTGAGTCTCACTATGTTGCCCTCGGTAGAGTGCCATGGCATCACAGCTCCCAGAAACCTCAAACTCTTGGGCTTAAGTGATTCTCTTTCCTCAGCCTCCCAAGTATCTGGGACAACAGGGGCACCCACCACAACGCCTGGCTATTTTTTTGTTGTAGGGATCATTATTGTTTAGCTGGCCCGGGCCAGGTTCAAACTTGCCAGCTTTGGTGCATGTGGCCAGCGCCGTAACCACTGTGCTACGGGGGCCAAGCCTGATCTTGAACTCTTGAGCTCAAGCAATCCACCCACCTTGGCTTCCCAGAGTGTTAGGATTACAGACATGAGCCCAGCAAATTTACTCTCTCTTCTGGATAGGTGAACTAAATGATAAATTCCACGAGGGAAGGGATCTTTCCTCCCGTCTTACTTGCTAATGTACTCCAAGCCCCAGACTAGTGTTTGGCACAGTAGCTTCTCTACAAATACTTGTTGGATTTATGGTAGAAAGAATGATCAATCTTATACCAGATGACCTGACAGCAGGCAGTCTTGTAAAATACCACAACCCAATCTTGAGACAGTTCAGTCCGTAGCAGCTCGCCAGGGAATAGGGTAAATGCTCTCTGGAGGAAAATATCATCCAGAGCCTGTACAGTTTTTTTCCTACACATTACCTAGCATTAAATCAAAAAGCACATATAGGCTCGGCGCCTGTGGCTCAAAGGGCTAAGGCGCCAGCCACATACACCTGAGCTGGCAGGTTCGAATCCAGCCTGGGCCCACCAAACAACAATGACGGTTGCAACTAAAAAATGGCCGAGCATTGTGGCGGGCGCCTGTAGTCCCAGCTACTTGGGAGGCAGAGGCAGGAGACTTGCTTGAGCCCAGGAATTGGAGGTTG
>CAUYRH010155855.1:0-112136 GCA_963574655.1 Perodicticus potto | reverse complement strand
TACAATAATTCAGTCTTGGAGTACAGTGTGCGGGCTTCCCATACAATCGGAGATATTTTTATCAACCTGATTAATATAACATTCATGATATTTTCTCATTTACTATGTGAAAACAATTTTGATCCGTATTTAGATTTCTCCTGACCCTACACATATGCACCACAAGATTAGGATCTTAATATTAAGTATTTTAGTATGAATTAGATCACTACTGATCATAATTGTTCAAGTACGAGGCTGATTTCAAAATAACAAAGCTCTTTGATTCACATACATGTATTCACACTGTTCACTGCATTCTATGAGGCCTCAAAATGACCAATCACTGCAACAGCTCTTCCTTTCCAGTGTCCCTGCCAGGCTCCCTCCTTCCCTCCACTGCATGGGCGGGCCGGGAAACCTCTTTGAAAAGCACAGAAAACTGGCACAAATCACTAACAGATACTCATGAAGCCAACGGGCCTAGACAGCATCTCCCCAGGCCAAAGCTAAGGAAGACACAATGTTCACAACCCAACAAAGTGTCCCTGGCAGTCAGTTCCTCCCCTCTGTACATTAGAATCACAGAAGGGTATTTTTTAAAGAGTGCTAAATGCCTGGCCCTGCCCCAGATCTCCAGGGGTAGGCCCCAGATGGATTGGGCAGAGTGGCACTCCAACTTGAGAATCTTACCGGTGATTCTAAGGTGGCAGCAGGAAGGGAAGCCATACTCCCTGATATCTGGGGCCTTCAGTTGTTTGCTCAGCTGATATTCCCATGCACCTAAGTGGCGATGATGACGCTGTGTTAAGCATAAAGTGCTACCTCATGGGAAAAAATGAGGCAACAACCTGGTGAGCAGAGCTAAAAGTTGTTCAGTTATTCCAGATTTACTACTGGAGTCAAGGCTAGAGAATTAGGGGTCCTGCTCTTAGCTGCCAGTAGACTACTTCCCAAAGCAAGTGAGAGAAAACAACAGGTAAAATACAATTGAGCTGGAAGCAAAGATGTTTGTTGGTCCTGAACACACACACACACCCCTACATCTGACAGTTATCAAACACAAATAAAGCAAAATGAGACAAACTAAAGGAAACCAGAAGCTAAGCCCATCTAACTGTCAAGATAAAGAAAAGCTAACTGACGCATCTAATTCTTTCATTATCAAAAGATAGATAATATCACCCTCCGCAGAAGGAATACCAAGCAGGTGAAGCATAATGCTAGTAAAGGTTTGTGACTCAAAATGAAGCTAAGTTCTCTTTTAAAAGAAAAGAAATGCCATGAAACTAGGATGAATTAATGACAAAAAATGACCATCAGGCCATTTTCCTCTTTTCTAATCTTGAGGCAGGGTGGATAAGGAAGATGGTAAGACTTCTGTTTAAGGATTTGGAACCTCCAGACTCAGTTGGAGATGGCCTCTGCCTGGGCCTTTTCTCTCTGTGCCAGAGAGGTCAGCTCAGAGGGTGAGCCGACTTCCTGCTGGCTCCATTTCCCACTGGGAACAGCTGTCCTAGGGCTTTGGAGACAGTTTACCACTGACCGTAAGTCTTGCTGGGACTCTTAAAAGCTGCTGCTGGAAGCAGACTACTAAACAAAGGAGTAGGAAATGAGAATGAACCGGAGAAGTTCTGGAAAAAACTATAATTCTGATGTTATCCAGGACCAAATGTTGTCCTAATTCCTTTTCTGCTTCTTCCTCTCCTGGGGTGATACCAGCACTCCTACAGTCCAGCAATTGACTCATTGTTTGAACTGGTAAATTACACAACAATAAAAGGGCAGATTATTGAAATGGGTGTAACCTAACTCACTACAGTCAAACAGATGCCGGGGCATTTATGCAAAACAGATGATGGAAGTGAATGTACTCAGAGTATAAGCTGTGGTCCACACTGAGTTGAGGGGAGGCCCCCTCTTCCAAGCTGACTGAGGAAAACTGGAAAGAGCTAAGGAAACATTCAGCCATAGCCTTCTCCTCTTCCACTGGAAGAATGACTTCCTTGCTGAGTTGTGGAAATACCACACATTTTCTGAACCCCAAAGATTTTATTTCTTCTTTTTAAAAATTTATTTGTTAACTTGGGCATAGTAAAAATCATTCCTGGAAGGCCAGACTTGGTGGCTCATGCCTGTAATCCTACTTAGCACTCTGGGAGGCCAAAGCAGGTAGATTATCTAAGGTCAGGAGTTCAAGACCAGCCTGAGCAAGAGCGAGACCTGGTCTTTAAAAAATAGCTGGGCATTGTGGCAGGCGTCTATAATCCCAGCTACTTGGGAGGCCAAGGCAAGAGGATCACTTGAGCCCAAGAGTTTGAGGTTGCTGTGAGCTATGACGCTGCAGCATTCTACCAAGGGTGACAAAGTGAGACTCTCAAAACAAACGAACAAAAAATCATTCCTGGTGTCTGAGTTTAAAAATTTTGACAAATGCATAAAATAATGTAGCCACTATTGCCATCAAGATACCCAACAATTCTGCCCATTCACCTAAATTCCTTTATAACCTTCTGATGAAGATTTTACAAGTTCTCTTAAAAATGGCCAAAGGTTGCTCACATCTTTATTTTGACATTGTTTGGGGGAAAATATTGATTGAAATGAGAAAAGGGTCAGTAGGGACTTAGAAATTTTGATATAACAGATTTTTTTTCTTTTTGCAATTTTTGGCCAGGGCCAGTTTTGAACCGGCCACCTCCGACATATGGGGCTGGTGCCCTACTCCTTTGAGCCACAGGCGCCACCCAATATAACAGATATTTACTGCTGCTTTTTAAAAACGAGAGAAAAGGTATTTCTGTGAGGGTCTCTGGCCCTCACTGGCAGGTTGTCCTGGACACATTCCTGAGTTTCTAGCCTCCACTTCCTCATCTGGAAAGCCAGACCAGCAGAGGAGACACAGGTTCCATCCATTCCGATCAACTGGGCCGACCACCACCCCAAGCGCACAAGCCGGGAAATTGTGAAACTGCATCAGTTTGACTGTTCTATGAAGCCCAGGTCTGGCCTCTGAGATCTCACAAAACAAAAATTCAAAAGAGATCCCTTTACCAAGAGAAGAATCAAGATTTCTATGAACATTATGACTGTCTGCTTCCTGATCCAACACAAAACTCACTCCTGGCATCTGCATAGGCACAAACCGGTCTAGGAGATAAGGACGCCCCTTTAAAAGTTGATAAAACTTATAGAAAGTGAGTGCTGGGTTTTGAGCACTTGATAAACTGACAAACATCAGTGGCTAAATTCAAAACCATTGGGATCCCAGAGGATGGAGGGATAAATAGGTAAAGCAGAGGATTTTTAGGGCTGAAACTCCTTAGGATGGTACTACGGTAGTAGGTGCATATCAAGATACAAGTGCCCAGATCCACACCTGACCCTCATGGAAACAGTGATGTGTCAACGCAGGTTCACTGATTACAACAAACATACCACTCTGGGATACTGATAGTGGGGGAGGCTGGTAGTGGGGGGGCAGGAGCTACATAGGAAATCTCTGTCCTTCCCCTCAATTTTCCTGTGAAATCTAAAACTGCTCTGAAAAATTAAGTCAATTTAAAAGATATTAAAAAAAAAATAAGCAGACATGACAAAGATTTTCTTTGTCAGAAAATCTCTCCTGAACTTTTCAAGTAGGCCTTGACTTTTACAATTCAGTCTGTCTCTACATTGTCCAATTTTAGCAAGAACTCTGCTAAGTTGATTTAGCTAGAATTCCATTTCCTCCATAGCTAGTCACCCTCTATAAGTAAGGGTTCCCATCTCACATCACCCCCCAGGTGATATCTTGTCACCCTGACCTGCCTTCAACAGTTAGGTCGGTTAGCCAGAACCTCCTTTACCCCTCATGTTTCCTCTTAGCAATTTTCCATCCATTAACATTCCCATCCCCAAACTCCTTGGCTATAAATCGTGCCTCATCCATGCTGTCTTAGGAATTGAACCCAGTTCTATACTGAGGTCTTCTTTGCTCTGAATAAAATCCACAAAGTGCCCCAAAAGTAGCTCCTAAAGTCACCATACATAGGGAAAATTACAAAATTTTACAAAGAGATGGTCAGGTCATAGAGAATATTTTGTAAATACAGTATTTTGTAAAATTCTGTAATGAATATTTTGTAAATAAAGGTACAGTTAGCTACAATTTCCCATTTTCCCTAAGGACAGTGGCTTCAGGGACGACTTTTAGGACACGCCGTAATATTTACTGCTCTATCTACTGTGCCTCTGGTTTTCTTTGGCAGATTCTTTCTATTCTTGGTTTCTTTTCTACCAAGAATCCTTTTCTTCTCTGGAGAAAACTAAGGTCTCAGACCTTTAATGTAGGCCAGCCTCATGGGTATTATTCTCAGCATGACCCGGTCAGTTCCTGGAGCTGAGGGTTCCTCCCAGGATGCAGGGAGCAGGCTCATGCCTTTGCTGATCTTGAAACTCCCCAGGAGCCTCCTCCACAATTCATCCTCAGCCACTCCAGAAAGAAGAAAACCCTCCTACTCAAGTAAAATAAAGATTTGTCAAAGTTAGCATCATAGTCTAACCTAAAGCATAAAAGGGAGAAAAGGCCTTATTTTATGAACGGATGCCCTTTGGTTCCTGGGAACTCTGGTCTACACCCTCATCCCTCATCGTGCAGAATGAATGAGGACTCTGCAAGCCCTTCTCCTCCTTGGTGCTGCAGCCTTAGCTCCTGTCCTGTCTATTCCCTCGGGAAGCAAATATGAGAGTATGGAAAATGAGGGACCCAAGAATCGGTGCAATGGAAGTTGGGGATTTTATTTCAAGCTGGGCATTCTTGGGACCAGCTGCCTCAATCTCTCACCCCAGGGAGATAGATGAAACTCACTCAACTGGCAGGCCTGAAAGATCAGGGCCAGAGGCTGCAGGCTGCAGGTCCCTGAGGGTTGGGGAAGAGAGATGCTTCTGAGCAGCAAACTTCAAAGCTGCCAGGCAAGTCCTAGAGGTGACAGAGCTGGCAGGTTTAGGAGGAAAGGGCATTTGGTACTCCAACAGCCAGCCCATTAAAGCACTTTCAAAAGAAAATCCAGGGACAAGAGAAATAGTAGACCCCAAGGTTATCATAGTCCTAATCACAGGATTTTCTGTAGTAACATGCTAGGGCTAAACTATTATCTTCTCTGAAGGCCAATCTACCAATCTAAGTACTCAGCCAAAAAGAAACCTCCCTAGTGTCTTTCCACCTTTGACTTTATAAATCACAGGGGACCTCAAGGGTGAAAAAGACCAAAGTTACAGTTTCTCTTCTCCCCTTTCTTCTCCAAGGGAAAGATAAGACATCCAGCCAGAGATGAGAAGAGGAAGTTTTCCTAGAAACTTTAACAGTCTTGGGGACAATGACACAGGCGAGCTGTAACTTGAACTGTATGCTATACTCAGGGGCGTTTCTTCTTTAAAGAGGCTTTCTTCCCACGGAGTTTAGTTTGGCTGGAGTAAGATGTGTACCAGTTCAGATGCTCCTTATCTGGAACCTCCTTCCTTTGCAAGGAAGCCTCAAAACTCACCAGTTCTGCACTGCCCCTTCAAAGGGATTCATCTCCATAAATAATTATGTCCATTTGGGGGTGGTGGTGAGATGTTTGCATATGAAAGAACTCCTTTGGGAGGGTTTTAAATAATTTAAAATAAAATTGCAAATAGTTTGTTGCTCTCCATGTCAAGGCTCAAAGTTGAATTGGTGGAGCTACCGGAAGTGATGTCATTTCATTAAAATGTTTACTGGGCCTGTTTTCTTTCTTTCTTTCTTTCTTTCTTTTTTTAAGATAATGGGGAGGAAACAAGAAAAATAACAAAGGGTGGACTGCCCAGCCCTCGTCTCTCCCACCCCTCTGTCCTTTCTCCACTCCCAGCCCCCAACCCCCACAGCCAGGATTTGGGCTCCATTGTCCTGGGATTTCAATACTGCTCAGAAAATGAAAAGCCCCTGAAAGCCACAAGGGGGTGGGGTGCGAAAGAGCATCTCCCACTCTGGGTCAACTCCAGATCCCTTTCATTGGGGCAGAATATTCCGTTATATGCCCTGCTTCACAAAGGCCCAAGGTCCTCTTCCTGGAAGGGGCTGGGGGTGGGGGAGGGAGGGTTTCATTAAAAGCTAATAGTCCTTTGTCTCCCAGCTCTCTGGGGCATTGCTACTGTCTATTGGACCTCACTGGGTGCTGGGACAAATCATGTGAAATCAGAGTGATCCTGTTTCCTATTTCTTGAGGGGGGGAAATCTAACATTTACCAAAAACCAAATCATTAGAAAGAAAAAAAGAGATTTCTTGGAAGTAGACTTAGAAAGTGTTATAAAATCAGTCCTGCCAATATGCAGGGGCAGGGTGAGCTGAGTACCCAGAGGGAAGGGGAGCAGGGCCAGTAACCCAGCTAAAGTGGCTCTGCCCTTTCTGCTTGGACACGGTCCTTTCTGCACGCTTGGAGCTGAGGTTTTGCCTTTGATGACTTCTGGCTTCCCTCTCTGTAATATTTCTCTTTTCTCTGGAGTGGCAGGAGCCCCAGCCCTATGTGGGTTATTTCCCTGGCAACAAAAGGACAATCCTCCAGAGCAAGTTTGCATTTGCTTGTATTTTTCACATGCCCCAGTAAATCCTCTCCCTGCTCCCTGTTTCATCCAAAGGAAAGCAGCCTTCCCTGGTGCCCTTAGTAACTCAGTGTAAATGTTTGTAAACAGGCCTTCGCCCATGAGCCTCTGGAACACTCACCAGTCAACAGAGAGTTGATGAAATTCACTAGCCGCGCACCCTCCACCTGCTCCTGAACATGTACCCACACGCACATACCACACACACGGAACCCAGGAGAAAATAAACAGGATGAGGGGAGGGGGCTTCCCTATACTCAGGGCAAAGGCTGAGTGAGTACATGAAACCTTGGGCTCCAGTCCCTGCCCTGCCATAGACAAGCGTACAGAAGCTAAGATCCTGGAGGGGATACTCCCAGCTTTGGGCTCATTTCTCCATGGATAAGAATTAATGGATTGGTACGTGATGCTTCTAATTACCATCTCTCCCACGCATACCCCCAGCTCACCCTCCTGTGGCCAGCATCGGTATTAGGTTAGGCAGTGAGTTAGACACGAGCAGAGTAAATGAGGATTCGCCGAGGCTATCAGTATTTTGGACTGGCTCGGGACGGGCTGACCTGGGCTCTTATGGGAAGGGGGCTAATTGCTAATGGAGACCCTTCAGGTGCAAAATGTTTCAAGAGGGTTTTGAGAAGCTGGCTATTTTAGGGGACTGATTAATATCCTAGGGACTTTCTGACATGGACAGATAGATACAAGTTGTGGGAACGTGTGGTGGGAACAGAGTTGATCAAGACTCTGGGAATTTCCAAGAAACAGCTAACATCCCCCAAAATTGTGTATAAAAGCCAGCACTGCGCTCTCCATAATGTCTGAGGTCTCTAGGATAGGGCTGGATTTGCTGTTCTAACTGTTAAAATAAATTTTGCCTTTCTTGTAAAACTTTCCTTGCTCTTGCTCTAATTATTTTCATGACTACCATGAGCTGTCATCCTGCCGCCCTAACAGTAGGTTGTCACAAGTTGGCAGAGGTTAAAGTAGAACCTCTATAACGCCCTAACAGTAGGTTGTCACAAGTTGGCAGAGGTTAAAGTAGAACCTCTATAAAGACTTAGTGGATATGTACAAAAGGCAAGAAGGATAATTTAGGTGGAGATCAATGTCAAAAGTACCTGAAAGGAAAAGACACCTACGTGTTAAGCACCTGGTAAGTAGAAAGGAAAGTAGAGTTCAAAGTCAGGCTGTGTGGCCTTGGGCAAGTCAACAGCATCTCTGTGCAACTGTCCTCCTTCACCTGTAAACCGACTGGTTAACATTTAACATGCCACATTTACAAAAAAGTAAAAAAAAAAAACGAAGGAGAAGAAGAAATGTTTTCAAGAATCAAATACAGTTTGTAGGAGAGTAAGTTCTCAAAGCAGCAAAGTCCTACCCAGGGTAAGGGGGAATGAGTCCCACGCATAGACCTCTAGATCTCTGCTGCCATATGGAGCTGGATGCAAGAACTAGTGTTAAGGAAAAAACAGGCATTAAATCGGGTTTTAAATTCAAAGGCTCGTATGAAAGCAAATATTTAAAAGAATTCTGATTTCCTGCACTTCTTCACTCATGCTACAAGGAATCACATTTTTGTGTCCTCTTCTTAATTCCCCTGTAGCGTGTTGGAGAAAAAGAAAGACTGAACTTCCCCTTCTTGGGTTGACACAAATAGGATGACCGCCCAAAGAGGAAATGTGGCAGCTTTAATACAAGCACAACCTGCTTTGGGGGATTTTTCTTTCTTTCTTTCTTTCTTTTGTCTTTTTTCTTTTTTGAACGTGGCATAGAATGAAGTTGGCAAGAAGCAAAACAGTCCCAATGTAGGGGCGGGGGTCCATCCGAGGCTGGTGAAAAGAAACATCTCAACTGTTGAGAAGACTTCATATACTCGGTTACCTCCCCAGCCTCCTGACTGTGGGGCCAGTAGCAGTTTGGGATGAGAGAAAACCCAGTCAACTCGACTAAAAGTCTGAGATAAGAGCTCCAAGCACCCCTGTTTCCCTTGTGTTCAACCGACAGAACCCCATTTCATGGCAACCAATTGAAAACGGTATGGAGAGAATTAGGTCAATGAAAATCTTAAAACATAAACTAAAATGAAGGGAAATTAGTGCAAATAAACTTCCCTTATCAATGGCTATAAATAGCTCCTGACCATTTTAGAGAAGAGAAGAACTTTTCTAACCAGAGAGAATATCCCAGGGAGAGGAAAGCTCAGAGACTCTGCTGACAAAGAAAAAGCGGCTGTTTCTAATCTTACTTCCTTCCTGTCATCAGTGCTTAACTTCTTCCTGGTTGGTTTGCTTGAGTACTTGAAGCTGACCAAGAGATGTCTCAGGAAAATAGGTGACAAGGCAATGACGGTGGAAACTCAGAATGGAAAATCATCATTGAAAGTTCCCTTTTTCCCAGCCTTTTTGAAATTCCCAGCTTGTGATGTTTGCTTCCCTGAGTCTACTTTCAGCAGGAGCAAAGTCAAGCCAACCTCTCCAAATTCCCCTCTTTTCACTGCCCTGGTCCACCATTTTT
Organism: Perodicticus potto; assembly: GCA_963574655.1. NCBI lineage: Eukaryota > Metazoa > Chordata > Mammalia > Primates > Lorisidae > Perodicticus > Perodicticus potto. The sequence goes on along the minus strand of CAUYRH010155855.1, from coordinate 103,045 downwards.
TCTAAAAGCTCAATATACAGTAGAAGCTCCGTAATTGACCATCTTCCTACATTGACCGCCTTATATTTTCATAGACCACACATGCACCTCATGTACATATTTGTACAGTAGGCCTAGTTCCTTATGTTTACCTCCTCTGCATGTTGACCAGTTTGTGGCAGTCCCTTGGCTAGTCAACTAACAGAGGTTGTACTGTATTTGCAACAAATTACTACAGAAACTAACTTCCCTTGTGTAGTTCATGTCCAAAGGCATGAGAGAAGGAAAATGTTGAAAGCTGGATCTATGTTCAAACGTTCTGCATTGACTGAGTTCATTCCATCAATATTTGTTCCATTCCATGACAACTTTTTGGTAGGAGATGTTGCCTGACTGGTGAGTCTTAAAATAAAATTTCCAGCAACTGTTTTGTGCTTTAGAAAAAGTGTCCCTGTCTCTGTCTTTCACTCCCCACCCCCAAGGGAATAAAACTGTAAGCAGAAAGGAGATCAAATAACTAAACAGTCAGTGAGAGAGCTGCTAAGAATTACAAGTGAGATTAGCCTTTTACCCTGCATAGGCCTGGTGAAAAACTAACCCTGTGACTATTTTTAAGGCTAATGGACTATTTCTAAGAATGAAATGTTTGGTTGAATATTATTGTCTTCCGTGTTTTCTCTTGTATTTATTTGGACTGTAAGTCATAAAGATTTTATCTTCTAAAAAAATACCAAAAAAAAAAAAAAAAAAACCCAGAAAAATGTCAGGCATAGGAAGCACTTGAAAATGTTTGTTGAATAAATAATAAGTGAATCAAAGAAAAGTAATCAACTAGCAAGGCTTAAGGCTAATGACTGAAGGTCACAGTGCAAACACATCAAGAGAACTGAAGACAGCCTGAAATAATAAATTACCATGTAGACATAATTATAAGAGGGACTTTACCTAACAAACGCAATCATTGTAACCTGGTTTCTTGTACCCTCAGTGAATCCCCAACAATTAAAAAAAACATTACCATGTAGAGCCAGGTTTAAAAATAATGATGATCCCAGTATCCCAAGGCCCAATCACAATACGTTTATGTGTCATCACCACCCGTTACATGAAGTGACACAATTACATTAAGAGGCCACACACATAAAGAAGGTCTTGAACTTGAATGCTAAGCAAAAGCAAAGAACCAGTGTGGTCTAAGATCAGAGTTCCTTATTTTACGCAAACTGTAAGAACATCTCACCACTGAACTCTGAAAACCTTAGCTCTGGTGGCCAGTAATAAACTTTCTCTGCTTAAAGCAATAAATAGTTACAGTTAATAACAACAGCAAAAAATGAGCATATTTGTAGGAATTATTATTTTACTTATTTTCTGCTTTAATTATTAGCAAAAATTAGTTTGCATTCCTAGGCACCCACCAAGTGATGGTGGGTTGAGATTCCCCAGGTGTCTCCTATGTAACAGCAAAAGGAACTGCAGACTGGAATTGAAATTTGATGTTTATCATGAAGGATGAAGGAGTCAGTGACATGGTCACTAGGGATTGTTTAGGGGGATCATTCTTGCCCTCCAGGGACTTACCATTATTTCAAGAGAAATTCCACACACAGGAAGTTTACCAATAGATACTACAGAGTGTCCCAAAGGTCACCCATAAAGTCTCCAGACATAGAGAAAATGGGAAATTGTAGCTAAACAAACCTTTATTTCCAAAATATTCATTATAAAATTTTACAAAATATTCTCTACATGTCGGTCACCTCTTTGTAAAATTCTATGAGTATTTTGTAAATAAAGGTACGTTTAACTACAATTTCCTAATTTTCCTATGTATGGTGACTTTATGGGCAAACTTAGGGACACCTCAAAATGAGAAATGTGGAATAGAAACACCCAGAAGCTGTATTCCCTGGGACAAATGAAGCTTCCTTGGGCTTATCCTGAGGATAGGTAGAAAGGCCTGGATGGGAGATTTTGTTTGTCTTTGAGAAATAGGTTAGAAAGATTTGGAAAACAGGCTGGGGTTGCTCTCATCCACCCTGCCCATCCCTCCACCGACAGCTTCCACAGGTATCTTTCCAGAAGTCAAATCTGGAAATCTTCCCTGCTCCCTGCAGAGCACAGGTGAAGTCTAAGTTCCTCCCTCACTGCCTTCCCCCTTCTCTCAATCTGCTTCATCCCAAAGATGAGAACGGGCCCTGAGGTTCCTCCGGTGGACTATGAGGTCTCCTGCCTGCCTTGGACTCTCTGGCCCTTCTCTTTCTAATAAACTTCCATGCAGTCCTTGTTCCTCTCTCATAACCACCACCCTCACCACTTCCTTCTTGAAAACACACACACACAGTTATTAAAACCTTTAACAGCTGTGAAAGTCCTCCAGGGGTCTGAGGACTGCACTGTGCCTTATTTGCACTGTGGAAAAGATAAATAGTTGTTAGACGAATGAATGGTAAATGAATAAATGAACAAATGCTCCACAGAATTTGAGTTTGACCTTAAAGGTGATAAGTGGCCACATACAATCCAGGGGGTAAGTGGTAATGAAAACGTTGTGTTAGGAATGGGGAGCCGGAAGCACCAGCAGCACATTTGAGCAGATTTGGGCTTTTAGCTAATTATAAACTCCACGAGTCTGCTGAAGACCAGTATCATAAAATATAAAGAAATTTGCAACAAACACCAAAGAATCCTGGGTGTCTCCAGTGGAAGACAAGCATTGTTTACAGCACACCTTTCTGTTACCTGACTGCAGCCTTTTATTGCCTTTGAGATATTTGCAACTCAGAAAATGATGGATCACAATATAGCAATGCGATATAATTCTTGACCACAAATAAGTAAATAAATTCTCTCTGGTGGTGGTTACATGCATGTCCCTCTCCATTGCCATCCCATGGAAAAAGTCTGTTTCTCATCTACTTGTAAATTTAAGTCAACATTCCTTTATTTCAAGTAAACTTGTTTTCTTTTGACTTCCCTTGGGCCCAGTGGTAACACTGCCTTGGTTCTTTCATTAATACTGAATGAAATAAAAGCCTTAAGTTGGTTGTTGCCTGATAGTCATGATTTCACCTCTCTTTAAGAAAATTACCGTTTAACAAAAGCTTAACATGAGCCTTTTACAGGTTCTCTGTCCCTGCGATGGCCTTTACTCAATGGTGTCCTCTTTATACAAACGCCCAGCTTATTACCAAGAACAGTCACATTTCCTTTTGAGCAAACAGCTTGTTTTTGTGATCTGTGTAACTGAGGTTTACCTTTCCGTGAAAGCTGCCAGGAAGCTGGCGATCACGTCCACAGTCATTTGAAGGACACTTCTTAAGTCAATTCCTGGGTCCCTTCTAGATCCCCATGATTGGTTTTCTTCTTTTGCTCTCAATTTTTGTGTTTTTCTGTTCTTTCTTCATTGTCTTTAAATACCACCTTAGGTACTTTTTTCAGAAAGGTAGGTAAAAATAAATGAAATTGTGTAGCTCTGAAGGGGGAGGGAACAGTGGGATAAAAAGAGAAGAGGTGGCTAAAACCAGACATTTTGAAGGAAGAAAAAAATACAAGCTAGTGACAGGTTAGATGTGGGGAAAGAAGTAGGGGTGAGGCTAGAAGCTGTGCTCTGAATTCATCCCAGGGTGTTTTGGGAGGTGGGGGAGCAGCGGCAGAATTTAGGTCCCACCCAAGAAATATTAGAAACAAATGAGGATGTGGGTTCCTGTGTCCATGTGTGAAAACAGAAATTGAGAGAAGACAAGTGTAGCCTCAGCTCCCACACTAGGAAAGAGTTCATAAGGGCCAATTCTGGGCACATAGGTCACCCCATTTGAGCACAGAGGTGGCTCGGACAACAATCACTGCCTGTCTCTGAAATGCTCAGTGATGTCTTCCATTCACTGACAAAACAAAACAAAGACCTTTTAAGCTGCTACTTTCCAAACGAATCCACTTCCAAGTCCCTGGGCTGGGAGCACAGGGCCCTAAGCCCATAAGCAAACATCACCTAAAGGCCAGAACAAGAGAAGTGCTCTGCACTGCCCCATTAGCACGTTTTGGAAATTAATCAAGCTCAAACCTCTCCAAAGACAAGGTTCCCTCCGCCCACCCCGACCCCTGGGTTTGCTAAGTGCACACAGATTCTCTTGTCACTTGAAGGCAGTCAAGACAACCAGGTAAGGAGCTGACTCTTAAGATGCCCTAATTCTGGGCAGTAACCAGCCTGCTCACACCCACCCACCATGAATCTGGAATTCAGAGAGCTTTCTCTATGAGACAAATGTGATGTCTGTCCAAGGGTGGGCCAGCCTTTTCTGGGCCCTTCTTCTTCTGAAGATGGTTCACTGGCTGTCTGGAACAGAAATGGGGCTTGTTAAATATCAAAACAGAATACCACCCTTGCTGACTGTAAACAGGTACGCACATCCCACGGCGCAGCCTCCACGGAGCTGGGCTCTTCAGCTTTCAGGAGCTACAGAACATCTGAGAACAGGGGCGGGCCCTCTGGGCAGCAAGGTGCAGATACACAGCATTTATCTGGACTTCGGTTCTCAACTTCAGCATGTTCACAGATCCTTGGGCAAAAGCCCGGTTGACAGGGTCTGTGTGAGGAGTCAGGCAGAGAGGATGTGGATCCTCCCAGGTTTTCCAGATCCCATCAGTCTGGGAGGTCAGCATCACATTTAGGCCCCCAGGAGCTTTGCTTACCATTCAAATGCTTTGCCAGAACTAGCTACACAGGGGACGAGCCTTTCTACTTTATAAAGCACTGAAAGGATGAGCTAGCGCAATAATGGGTCTGCCGGGTTTCCAAAAGTCACAAAGACACTGCCTCATAGAGTATTCAAAGTTCACACCACAGGAAAATAAGCCCTAAATATTAGAAACAAATGAGGATGTAGGTCCCACCCCAAAAATATTAGAAACAAATGAAGGCACTCTCCTGAGGGCGACAAAGTGAGACTCTGTCTCAAAAAAAAAAAAAAAAAAGGTTCCATTTAAAAATATTTTTTTGGAATTACATGAGCTATAGATTATAGGAAAGGAATAGCAACTTACATGCACACACGAAAGAGACAATGTGTGTTGCGTGTACACACTTGTGGGAGAGGTTAATGAAGAGGCGAGCCTAGCTCTCTTACTGGCTCCGTAATGCGTTTATTTTATTTCAGTTTTCACTTGATCCCACTGAACACATGATCACAAAACTGGAAATAACCAGATAAGCCTTCCCGAACTGTAGCCCTCTTCATTCAGTGTTGTTTTAGCCTACATTTTTTTCACCTGTGTCAGTGGACACAGTTTGCTTCCACAGAAAGAAAACACCACTTGCCCGGAATCCTGGAACCAATATTACAAGCCGGAAGTGCTCAGTGTGGGACTCAGTGTGACTGGGACCCAAACCCAGCTGAAATGAAGGCAAGGGTTGGGATGTCAAATGCACTTTACAGGTGCCACGGGCAGGTGAACTGGGCTACTCTCTGGGCTCGCCTCCCTCCCTTTAAATCAACCAAGTGTGTAAAGGGAAAAAGAGCCCTTTGAAATGCTCAGAGGCCAGAAGTCAAGCTCAATCCATCTTTAGAAGAGGGGAGATGCAGGCGGCTCTACCAGGCTGAATAAGCCTCTCCAACCAGGAGACAAACAGGCTAATAAATTAGCCCTGCTAAACCACTGAGCCGAGGAGCAAGAATCAATCCAATAGGCTGCCTCTTCTTCTAGCTCATTAACTATTGGAGATTACCATCATATGGGGCGTGGCCTCTCTGCTGGAAATTAAATTAGCCTAGCTATAAACCAAGGTGTAGACTGGAACGGGTCTGAGGAGTGAGCAAGCTGGGGGGAAACTGCACCACATGGCTTGCACAAACCCCATCCTCTGCTCCTCCGAGTTGGCCTTCCTTTGAAATTTCTCTTCTGAACAACAGAAGGAGAGAAACTTTCTTACTTTGATATTCAGATAAAATAATGGGTCTGCCGGGTTTCCAAAAGTCACAAAGACACTGCCTCATAGAGTATTCAAAGTTCACACCACAGGAAAATAAGCCCTAAATATTAGAAATAAATGAGGATGTAAGTCCCACCCCAAAAATATTAGAAACAAATGAAGGCACTCTCCTGAGGGCGACAAAGTGAGACTCTGTCTCAAAAAAAAAAAAAAAAAAAAGGTTCCATTTAAAAAACTCAAGTTCCTCCTAACAATGGAAGGAAGAGATGTCATAATGAGATGCAGTGGTCTGATATTCAGGAAAAAAAAAAAGAGTAAGAAATATTCAGATTAGTAGTTCCAGCTACTGGGGAGGCTGAGGCAAGAGCATCACCTAAGCCCAGGAGCTGGAGATTGTTGTGAACTGTGATGCCACGGCACTCTACTGAGGGTGATAAAGTGAGACTCTGTCTCTAAAAAAAAAAAAAAGAAAGAAATGTTCAGATTAGAAAGAAAGAAAGAAAAGGGTGTGGGGGATGTGGAGAGGCAGAGAGTGGAGGTAGGGAATACGCACACACGCCCCAGATGCTCAGGCTGAGCACAGTGAGAGGAGCAGCAGGCACTAACTGCACACTCAGCACAGGTGTGTGCCTGCACAGCCACCTCCCCATTACCAGGTTTGGCATTTTGGCAGCCTGGCCCTGCTCTGCTGCTAAGAATGCTGGGACCGAGTAGCCACAGGGCTGTTCATGCTGTAGGTCCAAAGAGCTAAGAAGTGCAATTTCTAATTACCTGGCTTTACCCTAATGAAAGTCTCCTTCTAGATGAGCAGAAAGCAACAAGCTTCAAGGACGATCCTGGAACACCTCCTCAGAGGATCTCCAGCCCTTGCCTTTTTTTCTAGATGGCATCTTTTCTGATCACCAGCAAAAGCAATTCCTGTTTATCACCATTCAGTGGCCTGCAATTCTCACTCCAAGTTAAGATACTTGAAGAAAAAAGAAAATTCAGGATAACCTCTACTATCAACAGTTACCTTCTGACATCAGGACACAAAGCCTCACTCACAAAAGGCTTCACTGCCTCTCACGCCACCCTACCTCACCCTCACCTCCTCTGCTGTTTCTTCCCTGCACTTGCCATACTTCTTCATGCAACGTCCTTGCCTTTTCACATGTATTCCTTTTGCCAAAAAGATCTCCTTCCCTACTTGGTCTGTACACGGACTCCTATTCATCCATCAAAACCTCACTGCAGTGCCACTTCCTCTCTGAAGACTTCCTGGTGCAGCTCCTCCCCCACCTGGATGGACTGACTCCTCCCTCTGCAGGATTACTTTGACCTACTTCTGGATTTGCATGCATCATGCCACACCATATTTAGCTACCTCACCTCCTCCCTTCATTCTTACCTCACTCTCTAAGTCAAGTCTCTATGATATAGTCAGAATTTTTCTAAAAAGCAGAGCAGACTCAGTCCCTTCCACCTACGGACACCCCCCACTGGCATCCCACACTATCATCTACCTCTCTACCTTCCTCCTCCTCTTCCTCCTACCTTTTCCCCCTGGCCACAGTACTTCTCACTGGGACATGCTCCCTCCCCGTGGACACCCAGATAATCCTCTGTCATCAGTCAGTTCTTTACTCCATGTCACCTCTTTAAAATGGCCCTCTGCCTAAACTAGTCCTTTTTTTCCATCAAGTCTCTCCCCTCACTCTCAGTGATACCAATTTGATTGTCTGCTTGTTTATTTCTTCACTTTCCCAGCTTCCTACTATAATATAAGCTGCATGAGGGCAGGAACAGTGCTCATAAAATAGGCACACAGTAGTATCCGTGAAATGAATAAATCTCTGAATCATGAAGCCTGACACAGAGTAAATGCTCAACAAATTAATAAAATCAACATTCAACTGTCTCGGTGCCTGTAGTTCAGCAGTTAGGGCACCAACCACATACACCGAGCCAGGCGGGTTCAAACCCAGCCCGGGCCTCCTAAAGAAAATGACAAATGCAACAACAACAACAACAACAACAAAATAACCAGGCATTGTGGCAGGTGCCTGCAGTCCCAGCTACTTGGGAGGCTAAGGCAAGAGAATTGCTTAAGCCCAAAAGTTTGAGGTTGCTGTGAGTTGTGATGCCACGGCACTCTACTCAGGGCGACAGAGTCAGACTCTGTCTCCAAAAAAAAAAATCAACATGCAACTATAAGGAACAGAACCAACACCACTGGGCATTCAAACTCAGAGAGATCAAGAGGTCTCTGGAATCAACCTGATGCCTCCCTCTTCCCAGCACCAGCTGCCACTTTCCATATGGATGTAATTTTCGGGGACTTCCCTGAGGCTGCAGGGAGGGTACACCAGGGTGCCTGTCCTCTCGGTACACACTATTGAGTAAAGAGAAGACAAAGGACTTTATAATTGAGACAAAGCAGCACCAAATCCAAACCAGAATGTAACTGACAAGCAACCAGCAGCTGGAAAATTCTTGATGGAGGTCATGTGTTAAACATGAGTGGAGGGGCCAATGTTTAGAGCCTAAGCCCACCACTGACCTTGAACATGCAAACCCTCAGGCAGTATCTTTACCTGCAGCCCAGACCTCCAAGTGTCCCCCTCTCCACACCCTGAGCTTCTGGGACCTATGAGCCATTTCCACATCTGGAGGCTAATCAACCACAAGCCCTCAGTAGCGTGCCCTTGCACTTCCCATCCCCCAAACCCATCTCCCCAAAAGACACCATCTGGGTAGGATGAGGTGGCTTCAAAGTCCTCAAAACCTCAGTTTTCAATGAAAACTTGAATCTCAAGGAAGCTGGTACATCTGCTGCCTGGCAAATGCTCTTTTTACAGAACACAAAATAGTCATGGGCCTGTTCTGTACTTTGGTTTACAGCTGGGACTGGAAGGAAACAACCCTAAAAATAACCGTGAAAGACTGAACATTCTGTCAGAGAAGACAGATGGGAAGCGGACAGGGCCAGGACGGGGAGCCGCCTGGCTCATGCTGGCAGCCCCCTAACCAGAGCTCCCTGGCTGCACCCTCCTGAGTTGTCCACCTCTCGGCCTCTCCTCTCTATCTCCTGCAAACGAATAGTCTGGACAGGGCAACACAATTCTAAGCCAGATTATGAACTGCAATCACTTTCATATGCTAACATGTAAGGTTCCTGAACTTGACTGAATTCTTCCACAATGAGTGATGGGAATAGGACCAAACCTTGCTGGGAGTGCTGGCAAATCAGGAAGGAGCCAAATGTGGCTTCTCCTAACCTGGTAACACAGGGCAAAGGCTTTCCCTGGCCCTGCCTGGTTGAGCCAGAGAGTGGTGGGCTTGTGGCTTCCCCTCTCTCCCTGGCCTGCTCTGCTTGCTGAGAAGCCCGTGGCAAGGAATAACAGGTGTCCTCCGCTGAACTGGTTAAGGGAGAGGAAGGGGTTGGCAGGGCTGGAGAAGTTGTGCTCTGGGGCTGCGCTGGCAGTGGGGAAGGATAGCTCCCTTTCCCTAAACTTCAAACCACAGAACCAAGGCCCTTTGAGACAGTCATCCAGGCTACCCAGGGAGAGGGGTGTGTGGACTCTGCAGTGACAGGGAGCAGGAATGATAAAGTATATTCTGTCCACTTTTTTTTTTTTTTGAACAGAGTCTCACTATGTTACCCTCGGTAGGTAGTGTTGTGGCGTCACAGCTCACAGCAACCTCAAACTTAAGTTTGAGGCTTAAGCGATTCTCTTGCCTCAGCCTCCCAAGTAGCTGGGACTATAGGCACCAACCACAATGCCTAGCTACTTTTTGTTGCAGTTGTCATTGTTTAGCAGGCCCGGGCTGGGTTCAAACCCGCCAGCCTCAATGCATGTGGCGGTGCCGTAACCACTGTGCTATAGGCACTGACCCTTTTCTGTCCATTCTTATGAGCACCATCAAAAGAATTACTTGTTCCAGGAACTCAGAGGGCCTCACCCAAATCATTCAGAAGGGCCAAGTGTGGTTTATCTTAGAACCATCTGTGTGTTTTCTAGCTTTTCTGCAAGAAATACCAAATTATTTCATTTTTCTTGAAAATACATGGAAGGAGCTTGAATGCACAGTTCATGTTGAGCTTCTGAAATTTTTTTTATGTGGAAGGCTATGCTGGCCTGAAAAACTCCCTTTGCATGTGGAATGGAGGCCCTTTCTTTAACATGACATTCTAGCCTCTCTACTTCTAAGCCAGCCTCCCAGCCTGTCTTCCACAATCCCTGACACCATCTCAGCTCTTTCCAACTCACAATGTTCTACTGTGCCTCTCTGGGCCTTTCACATACAGAGCTTTCCTGCCCTGAATGCCCATATCAGCTTTCTGAACAATGAGTCAATGAACTCCTATGCATGCCTCAAAGCCCTACTTGATGGTAGCATCCCTCCCCTCTGCTCTCACAGCATTTCTTCTACATACTTCTCACCACAGCCTCTTGACCAAGTCTGTGAGCTCCTTGAGGATTTTGACGGTGGCCTTATTTTCCCAAGTACTTGCATATTGCTCCACCCATTCTAGGTGGTCAAAAACTGCCTGGTGGGTAAAATATTGAATGAATGAATAGTAGACATCACATCATTCCATCAGCAGTGCTATCTAGGTGCTCTGCTCATGAAGTGGCAATAAGGCTGCCTTGTTATTGCCTGATTTTCACAAGGCCCTGCAGAAAGAGAAGATAAGTATTAAATATCCCTTTAAAAGATATGTAACTTTATAGGAAGGGAAGTGTGATAAGAATGAAAAGCTAGTCCACTACATGCAATCGAAGACTCTACTCTGGTGTGAAACTGTTCACCTGCAGATCACGTGACATGTCCTTGCCAAACGCCTCCTCCTGAATGAGGGCCCAGGGTGAAGGTTAGGAGGTGACTCAAGCATGTGTTAGAATTTCCCCAAATATGAGGTCTCTATGGTAAGTGTATCAGGAGATAACAAGATCACCAGAGCAAGCTTAGAGTGCTTGCAGGGGAAATCCAAACACTCCTGTAACTTAAGTTTTATACAAACAGGTAAATCAATCCCCATCGCCCTCTGTTGAAAGGTTCCACTCTTCTTTCCCAGGGACACCTAATCTGAAAGTTTCCTTTCTTTCCGGTGCTCTGTGACTATAGAATACTTTTAAGTGTTCTCCTGGCCACACAAAAGGGGAAAATGCATTTAAAAAAAAAGTTTTTGGCTTTGTTTCCACCTCAAGGCTGCCAATGTTTATAGGTGGCACTCGTATTATTATATTTAGCAAAGACCTCCACATTATATCCCGGGTGCCCAATCTTGCTGCTAGCAGAAAACATACACAGATCACAAGAGCTGGGCTGCACCAGGCAGGGTGGAAAAAACCTCACCTTTTCCAGCAACCATCAAACATCTTGCTTCGTAAACACCAACAACACATGGCGCTTACCTTTGAAAACAGACATAAGCTGCTTGGAGGAAAGCTGAACCTGCAATTAGCCTGCTCAGGGAATAACAGCAAGTGGGAGCCTACCAAAGAGGCTTTCAACAAGACCCGACTTGAAATCCTCATCAGCAGCCACTCTGTTTTCCCGGCCTCAGCCTCAGCCTCAACAGCTTTTTATCCAGGGTCCCTGATTTCTTGCAACCACCTCTTCTCATTTCTTATTCTTTTTACACCAATCATCTGGGGAGGGCGGAGTGTGCAGACACACTAGGATTGAGACAGCATCACCAGGGACAGACGTGTGGGGGTTCTAACTCAGGCAATAGGAAGGGGGGCCTCTTCCAAGGAGTAAAGGAGGGAAGGATGGGAGGGGATAGCAAGAGCACTGGATCAGGGTCAAACTCTTAGAACTGCAAAAAAACCTCAGAGACCCGTTCTGCTAACGTGGCCCAAAGTGACATCTAGACAAACACAACTCCTGTGGAGACTGGTAGGTATGACTAAAAATTGAATTCTGTACGCAAGAGGAAGGTCTAGGTTAAACATAGTTTTAATTACTTTAATTTATATACAGATTCTTAGTTTGTTTTTAACTGTAGTACATCTTCCCAGGGCCTTTAATATGCTTTAATATGGAAATATCTTTTCTATATAGCACCTATTAATCTTTCTGGAACTTTCCGTTAATTGATATAATTTAGGACAGGGGATTTCAAAGTATGGTCTTCAGAATCCCTGCAAACTGTCCTGAAGGAGATAAATATAAAACCTGAAATGAAAGATTTGAAACTATTTCAAGTAATTTGACATTGCTACAACACCCAAGGCCATTACCAATGAACTGGCATGGCAGAGTATAGGCCAATGTGTGTATGGCCAGTGTGTGTATGGCTAACTGCACAGCAGGAGTGAGCTATGGGACAACACATCAATCCACAGTAGATCGGGGGAAACTGTGGTCCTAAAGCAGACTTTGCTGAGCACTGGTTAGGAAACAGTGATGTGTCCAATTTCTATTGAACTTGTGAGAACGTTGACACCAGAGATAAGATGACTTGCTTACGGTCACAAAGTGCAGGAAGCCAAGGGCTGGCCCCAAGAGTCACCAAGGGGAGACTGATGGAAGAGCCAGGTAGGGAACTAAGTAAGTAAGAAATAGGAGAAGCATGTCACTGAAAATGATTTATAGTGTTCATTTGGATTTTAACATCCAGCTAAGCAGACCTCTACACAACCTCTCCTGGGATCCCTATAAAGGTAAAAAATGTACAAGAAGTAAATCCTAGCACTCTGGGAGGCCAAGACAGGTGGAATTCCTGAGCTCAGAAGTTTGAGACCAGCCTGAGCAAGACAGAGACTAAAAATAGAAAAACTAGCCATGCACTATGGCAGGTGCCTGTAGTCCCAATTACATGGGAGACTGAGGCAAGAGGACTCCTTGAGCCCAAAGGTTTGAGGTTGCTGTGAGCTATGACACCATGGCACTCTACCCTGAGTGAGACTCTGTTTCAAAACAATAAAAAACAAGGAAAAGAAGTCAAATAGATAAAAGTTCATGCCCTCCATGAACTGGGTTGAAGAAGTTCAATCCTGAAATGTGTATACCTGAAACAAGTAGGGAAAAAGTTCGCAGCTCCTCACTCTTGAGGCAAATGAGAGAAGCTGACCACACGTGAGACAAGAAGGAGAACTGAGAGGGAAATGCAGCGACAGAGAACGTGTCCCCTGCCCAAGGCCCAGGTCTCCCCAGAGAACGTGCCCCCTGCCCACAGGCCCAGGTCTCCCCAGAGAACGTGCCCCCTGACCACAGGCCCAGGTCTCCCCAGCTCCAGCCAACCGTGACCATGAGAAAGGCCGACCTAGTACTGTCAGGTCCCCCTTGAAAGATGGGAAATCCACATTTGCAGGTGAAATCCCCCATCTGTCCATGCTGGTGATGAACTCACATGTTTTAAAAACCCTACAAATATTGACTCCAGGATCTCATTCATATTAAGTTCAACAGGTCTAATCAGTGGCAGTTAAAAAGTAGGATGGTGGTTTGTCCTTGGGATGGGGACAGTGACGTTAAGGAAGCATGAGAGTAGCTCTGGGGGTTCTTGAATCACCCCTTCTCCATCTTATTACCAATATATCTGTATTTTTTGTTTATGAAAATCCATCAGGTTGCACAGTTCTGGTTTGTTTTACTTTCTTATACTTACATGAATAATAATCTGACCATAAAAACCCACAGGCTACATTTATAGATAAAATAATATGACTGTCTGAAATTTCCCTCAACTAAAAGAGAGAGTACAACACTTCCTTAGCAAGGTTGGAAGGAGTCTGGGAAAAGATAAAATAAGGTCAAGTTGGAAAGTGGCTAACAGAATGATATTCATATAAGCCTCTCAGTATCTCTGAACTTTCTCCCTGTGTGGAGGGAGGGAGAGTTACATCAATTGGTGCTGGAAGGAAGAGGATGCCATGCAGAAGAGACAATGCATACAGCAGGTCTTGGCAGGGGTGAAGGGTGAGGACTAGCAAGGCTGGTAAAATGCAGAGTTAAGGGCCAAGCTCTTGGTCAAGGGTGGGCCAGGTCTGCTTTAAGATAAGATCTTCTTATGCACAGCTTCTGGGGACAGTACAAATTAAGATGTCCCCACAGGTGGGGTAATTAGGGTGTCAGACAATGCACAAGGGGGCAACAGGCCAGAGTGTAAGCAGGGAAGGTTTCACTGTGATCCTGAGAGCTGAGAATCTCAGAAGCATGGCTCTGGCAGGCAGTGTTGAAGAACAGCCAAGACAGAAGGGACAAGCTGGTAAATGAGTGGACAGACGGAGGGTGCGGTCAGAGAAGGGGAGTACAATGCACAGATGGTTGGAGCACGGGCTACAGAGATGACATGTAATGCTTGGCTGGTCTGCGGGTGAAGTGGATGAAGATCACCTCCATTGACGGGAGGCTGGAGCATGGACACAGGCTGAGGAATGAGTGTGGTAAAATAAAAGAGTATTAGGTATAAGGACAGAAAAGGGGGGAAGCATAATCATGGGGTGCTTTTATTTGGAAAAGTCTGTCTTTGGTGGGGTGCTACAAAAGAAGAGGTGCTTAAACTGGTCCAGAAGGAAGAACGTGTTGAATTTCAGCCAGGTATACATCCTCCTTCCATCCCTCATTTACATGGAGTTTGAAGGGTCCTCAGGGAGGCATTCCGTTCTTCTTGGGGTGCAAAAAGCAAACCCACCTACAGATACAGCTGTGTGACCTTAGGCAACCTCTGTGAGCTTCCATTTCCTCCTTCGAAAAATAAGGGAAATCACACAGGAAGGAACACTCTTAAGATTAAATGCATGCCTGGTCCACTCCAGCCCACAGCAAGCCAGGCTTACTCAGGCAGCAAAACCTTTTCTTCCCTATTACATCACGCAGTCACTGATTTTTTTGGCTCTTCTTACCTCCTTAGCTCTTTTTAGAAAGCTCTGAGAAAATTAAAATACAAAATCACATTTTTTAATGTTCACTATATCATCTCATTGTTTTTCTTCTCCCTAAAAATGGTTTTTAGATCTGTCAGTGCTTGCATTTCTTGGAGACCTCTTTGAGCCTATAGATTTCAATCCACCAAGCAAAAGAGGCTTCTCAAGTTCATGGCTCTTATACTTCCTCAGTGCCTCAAGGACGACATGCCCAGCCCTTGCTAAGAGCAAGCACTCAAATGAGATTTTCAAAGCAGCAAAACAACCCTGCATGATGCTATAATGTAGGACATACGTCAGCATACATAAGTCCAAAACCATAGAATGTATAACACCAACAGTGAACCTTGTAAACTATGGACTTGGAGTGATAATGATGTGTCAATGCAGGTTTATCAATTGCAATAAAAGTACGGCTCAGAAGGGGATGTTGACTGTGGGAGAGACACTGTGTGTGTGAGAATGATGTATGGGAGATCTCTGCATTATACTCAATTTTGCTGTTAACATGAAAGGGCTCTAAAAAATCAACTCTTATTTTTTTAAATGCTCAATAAATTCTTTCTAGACAAATAATTACATAAACATGAGTTTTAAGAGAGTATTATTCATTAGCTATGAAAAAAGATTTTAAACGGTCACCTTTGGCTTCCCACTTTAAGGATATCAAATCAATGATAAAGTCACAATCTCTTGGGCTCGGCACCCATAGCTCAGTGGGTAGGGCACTGGCCACATACACTGAAGCAGGTAGGTTTGAACCCGGCTTGGGCCTGCTAAGCAACAATGAAAACTGCAACAAAAAAATAGCCGGGCATTGTGGCAGGTGCCTGCAGTCCCAGCTACTTGGAGGCTGAGGCAAAAGAATCACTTAAGCCCACAAGTCTGAGGTTGCTATGGGCAACATAGTGAGACTCTGTCTCAAAAAAAAAGTCACAATCTTTTTGCTACCTTACTGTCTCTCCCCCTCCACCCACACCCATTCAGTACCCACTTGGGGGTTCTGTAAAAGCTCTTGCTGGTAACAGGATGTTTACTTCTTTGTGTATCTGTGTTAACTGGCAGCAGGAGCATATGCTAAGTGCCTGGAGACTGTGGGACAATCAGACTGGAGGGCACCAGGGACCAGCACATCAAGAGGAAGGGCTGGAACCAGCCAGAAGAGTTTTTTATGTCCCAGAGTCCTTTATAGGGCAGTGAGAAGCTGCTCAACTGGGGGAAGGCACCAGAAGTGATCTGGATTGCATAGTGTGTGTGTGTGTGTGTGTGTGTGTGTGTGTGTGTGTTTCCCCAGAGAGACTGAATGGAAGTATAAACCAAATCTTGCATTTCTTCAACATCTCACACAGCAATCAGCCATGTCTTCTGAGTGCTCCTGGCCTCTATATATGGGTCATCTACCTACATCCCCCTCAATAATGCAGAAAAAAAGATTTCCTCTTTCAAATCCACAACAGACTACTCAGTGCCAGACTACTCAGGAAGAGGCAGTGTCTCCTGAGGAGAGGCAGCTTTAACAGGGCTGAGTCCACGGACATATCAGAGCCCATAAAATGAGACCCTTCCCACCCACCCTGCCTGGGGGTCGGAGGCAACTGCAGGGCTGTGGCGCAGGGCCCTGATTGTGCCAGGGGGGCTCAAAGAGTGAGCAGAAAGACGCTGGGGAGAGCGATGGGCCAGTTGGTCTTAATCCAGGTGAGATTCAGGTATCGCAAAGAGGTTTGAAAGTCACTGGCCTTCCTTGTTCCCGCCTGTCCTCGGCATCCAAGTCCTTCCCACTTCTCTCTTCATCCTATCATTTAACATTACTAAATGTGGCAATGTAGCTATTTTTAGCTATCTCCTGAATTTTCTGGATCGCCTTACAGGCACCTATTACAGAAGTGGGTGTAGGGACGATTATCTATTTCCTTTCCCCAAAGAGAATAGGGGGCGGGGAAAGGGAGGAAGAAAAAGAAAAACGTGCTAGTTGGAAACTGACTCAATTGATTCTCGTCCTTGCCAGCAACCCCTCCCTATCCTCTGCCCCAAAATAAAGCCCCGAAAAGACAAAGAGTCCTCCTCTGTTAGCTCTAAAGAATGCATTCAGGCCCACGTTCTGTCAGCCACGGACGCAAGGAAGGCAGGTCTGTCACTCGACAGAGAACAGCATTCTGAGAAAAGACACCTCGGCTCCAAAAAGCAAGAGAATTCGTACAGAGGGACAAACAGGAAAAAAAAAAAAAAAAAACAGAAGAGACTACAACAGATCAGCAGACAAGCTCAGCTGAGAAAGCAAGACAGCGCAGGAGTAACTCAGCAGCGCGTGCTGCGGAGCCCTGGACAGTCTACCCCCACCCGAGGGGTGGGGCGTCAGCTCTGCCCACCCCACCTATGGGCGGAGCTTCGCGCAGGCGGGACACCATTGGTCTCCCGGAAGCTGATCTGGCCAATCAGCATGGGAATGGGTCCTTCCCCCAGCACCGCCCACCGCCAGCGCGGGCAGCTCCGAGCGGCTAAGCCCAACAGGTGAAGCCGTAGAGCCGGCTGGTCACGTGGCCCTGGCTCAGTACCCGCGCCGGTAGGAACCCGGGCAGGGGCCGCCCGGAGCCTGGCCGCCCGCCCCGCCCCTCATACGGCGAAGCTCTGCCATCTGTCTCCACGGCTCAGCGGCCCTCGGGCCAGTTGCAGTGATCCCATGCGACAGAGGGAACGCGTTGACTGCTCCCGGAGGCCGGGCAGTCTCGGAGCCATTTTCTCTGTCACTGGCCGCGCCCTTGGTCCCCCTTCAGGACGGGGTGTCTCGGAGAACGCTCCTCTAGCTGCCGGAAACGAACAGACACGTGGCACCTTGGGGGATCCCCCCACCCCGGGGCCATGTTGAACATTTACATCACCAGACCAGAAAAAGGGGGGAGGCTCTTCTCCCCCCACTCCATTCATTAAACCAAGAGTGTGCCAGAAAAAAAAAATCTGTTTCTTCTCACTTCTCTTCCCAGAGTTTTTTTCACTCTCCATTTGCTTCTTCAAACTTCATATTACCCAGAACCGTCTTTCAGCATTTTATGGTTTTCTAAGCAAGTGTAACCGTGTTAAGTAGTGTGGAGCAAAGTTTTGGGATTCTGAAAAGAGGGAGTCTGAATCATACATCCCAAGTTGCTCAGTGAACACACATGGAATCGTTATCATTCTAGTCAAGGGTGTTTAAAAGTATTAAATAGTGACTCCTTGGCAAGAAATAGTCTGGGCTGAAATAAAATCAACTCGATGTTAAGCTAGAATCTTACTTTTTCACATTTGCCATATTTAAAAGTAAAATATCTTATACCAACAATGAATGGTGTGTACTTTTTCTAATGTCCAGAAAATATTAACTACTTTCTGGCAGTCCTCTTTAACCAGTTCTACCGTTATAGAGTTAGAAATTTTTTAAAATAGCACTGTTTGGGAGGCAAAGACCTTGTAGAATGTCTTTGTTATTTAAATGCTTCATCCATAACACAATGGAAGTAAATTTTTTTAATGACCCAGTAACTTAATCTATTTGTAATATTTTCAAGTCATAGATATGTGTATGAAACATGTATTTAAAAGAACTTAGGATATAAATATAATATAAAGGAAATTAACATCACTCATGTATGTACAAAGAAAATTAATGGTGGGTTTTATTAGCATTAGCAATATTTTAACACATAGCCTCTTGGTTGCAATAAAAATTATTTACTATCATGTTATTCAGATGGTAATTGCTCCTCACATTCTAAACTTTCCCCCAAATCTCTTGACAAGAAAAATCAGAAATAAAAATCAACATGCACTAACATCAATTTTATTTAAAGTTTGATTTTGGCACAGTTTGAAAGCAAAAAGAGCGTTTTAAGAAGTAACATTTTAAATAGAAAAAGTTCATGCTCTACTTACAATTAGTTTTCAGTGATATCAGTATCTCATTTCTTTTCTGTCATGGTAAATGTTTTCATTTGAGGTAGGCAGCATATTGTTTTCATTACCCTTGAAAATATGCCAATACTTGCAGGATTCATTTTGCTGGGATTCCGGACTATCCCAACAGCTTAGGACTGAAATTTCCTTTACTGTCTGAAATCATGGGCTGTTAAATGAGAGAGGTAGTGCCCTATTTGGAAACTAACTCTATTCACAGCAAAAGAAATGCTCATTATCCTCTGCCTTTAGAGTGGGCATTTTGTGTTTCTGTCAATCAACTTAATTTCCATGTTCATAGAGTGAGAACATAAAGTATTCAAAAAACTACTGACATAGAAAACAGTCAGCAAGTAGTCTGAGTCACGTATTTCAGTCTGAAGCTTTAAATAAATGCCATCTCCCTGATTCATAATACTAGCTGGCTGATGGGTTTGTTTTTGAAAAAATTCCTGGTGAACTTTTAATGATAATTTTAATGATTCAAAGAGTCATTCCACACAACCAGAAAACCTATGTTCCCAGAATATGTGTTAAATACAAAGGTAAATTAGCATACATATTTGGAATGAAGTTTTCTGACATACTGACTTTAAAATACCAACAAGTTTTTCCTCAAACAAAAATAAAACAACAAATGAGAAACACAGAAGCTATATCAAGATGCTTTAAAATTTCAAATCATGCAACTTCAGCTGGAAAAATATCTTTCACAAATACTAGTCTATATTAAATTATAAAATTTCAATAATTTGATAATCGAAACAGCACAATGTAGTTTAGCCAGCATCTAATTTCTAATTGTAGTATTAGATTCTATTTTACAGTATTCTATTAGTATTGTATTTTAATAAATACTTTTTAGGACATGGACTGCAACCTAGTTTTTAGAGATCTGTTCAAATAATAATGTATCATTTGGGAGATAATAAATATAATTTAATTCATCTATTTCAGCATTTTATTTATCTAAAACAAATAGGTTGCTATTAAATATTGACTATTTTAGTAACTCAGAGCATCTGGGAAAACACTTATGATTAGGTTAATTTATGTTATATTTTCTCCTCAACTTGTAAAAGATTAATCAACCATTTTATGGTCTAATTTAGGTGCCTAATTAAAAACAGAGTTCAACACATGCTACACTGTCTTACTAATAAATCTTGACAGCTTTGGAACAGGATGGTTTGTATTTCAAATTGTTGCATATAAATGTATATTTTTGATCTTCACCCAGCAGCTTGGAAGAGAGTTACATACTTGGTTTAAACTCCAGGTCTGAGAAAATACAATTACTTCAAAACAGATTATCCTCAATCAGATCTTACCTTAAATTTCCCTCAGTGAACACAGAAACAGTCTTTGCCACCGGATTTTTAGAAAGAGACTAGGAAAATATGGGGAAATTTTGTTTTATCAGCAAAGGTTGGATTTAAAATGTTGGGAAAATTGCTATTTTCAGCTACTAGCCTTCAAAAGAGATTTCTGAAGTTACTGGGTTTTAGAATTATCATTCTCACAAGAATCTCCTCAAAGTGTTAGCTATAATTGTCTTCTGGTTAATCAGCACAAGTTAATTATTCAGTCTTGTTTGGGAGGCACTCTTTTTTTAAATGAATAAATTAATTCCAAGAAGTTCTGGAACATGTCACTTAACCCTATGTCTGCCTACACTTCCCAGACTTAAAAAGGCCAAGCACCAGAGAATAAATCAAAACAGACTTTCACTATGTTTTCTCAGTCTCTATACTTGGGGAATATTTTTGTCATTTTAATGTCTCCTTTCTAACAGTCCTGTACAGAAAAATGAAACTGCCACAGTGGTATGAGTGTCTTCACACTACTTATATACCTACCAACTTTAGAAATGGTCTGTTTGGAGTGGATATTCTTTTAAAGTGAATGACACAATATACAATCCACATCAAGATCACTGAAGACACCTTGGAAAACTGTCAAATTCTTTCAAAGCAAACCCAGTTTTGGACTAATGACATATGACAAACGGCTTGTTTGGGTCACCTAAGCAAGAAGCACAGCAATGAATGATCTCTATAGCAGAACTGTCTGGGTTGGTATATTATTTTTGTTATTTTACACTGTGAGATCTTAGTCAAGTTGCTTAACCTCTCTGTGCCTCTGTTTCCTCATCTGTAAAAGTACCTCCTTCACAAAACTGTAACAAATAAATCTGCTAATCCTGTAAAACTTGAAACAGTGCTTGGCACATAAGATAAACATTCAATAAGGGTTAAGTATCTACATTAAGCCAAACACACACACACACACACACACACACACACACACACACACACACACACACACTTTGTTTCATGTAGGCTACAGCTTAAAGTGTTAACTTAGTTAAGATAGGGAAGGAGCTTCTGCCCTATAAGGTCTAAGGCATCTTTCTATACAACAAATTATAATCACACAATATTTGGCTAACTTAATTCCTGAACTGAGGTCATTAAAACTTTTTTTAAAATCTACCAATTTAAGCCAAATCACAAAGAGACTTTAAAAAGTATATATTTCAAAAAAACTTATATATTTCATTTTTGACCATTCAAAGTTTAAATCAATATTCCCACCCTAAGTGCACAGGCCTTGCATATGTGAAGTTGTCCTGGCCCACAGCCCCATTTTCTCACACACCATCACACCCATGGAACAGAAGGCCACCCTTCCACCAGATAGCCTGATAAGCCACTCAGTGGGATCTCACCAGCACCTAGTAAGTCTGGGAGGACTAATTCTAGACAACTGGATAATGAACCGGAAGGGTAAACTCGGAGTAAAACCAACTCGCGTTCCAGCGCAGAAAGACAGCCTATACAAACAGTTCCCACTCACTGGCCGGTGGTGAGGTCAGTTCTGAGCCGCCACCTCGGTGGGTGCCATACACCATGATCCCTCCTAATTGGGTGATCAGGTCTCCTTATGCCAAGTAGGAGGAACTGCAGTCAAATTCCCAGACGTCATGCAAATCCCTCCAGGCCCTGGGCCGCTCACTGGTAGGCCACTAGCAGGTCTGTGTATAAACCCTATTAACGACTCGCAAACACAGCCACGACCTCACTTCGTTCTCCAACAGAACATGCCTATAGTGGTTTTTTTTTTAATTATTAAATCATGGTTGTATACATTTTTTGTTTGTTTGTTTGGTCTCAAATGCCTTCAAAATGTCTCCCCTCTCCCATATATTCTGGTTTTGAGTATTTATTTTAATCACGCTTCTGAATTGTCACTCCCCTGGGCTGATTACTATCTATACTCTTCTGCAATTGGCTGCCACTGTAGGGACGGGAGCAGGAGATACAATGGAGCCCACCTCCGGCGAGAGGCAGGTCGTGGCCGAGCAGAGAGAGCTCAGGCGACCGCGAAGGGTGCACGCTGGCCTCTGCCTTAGGCGTCTCCTCCGGGCGGGTCTGTTTAAAGTTTAAAAGTCCGTCTTCAAAATAATGTGTAGTCCATACATTTGCCCAGAAATCCACTAATTATTCTTTATTAATTATCTTTTTAAATTAAACAGAAAGCATTTAAATAAATAAATAAATATATATATATATATATATATATATATATATATATATATATTTTTTTTTTTTTTTTTTTTTTTTTTTTTTTTTTTTTTCCTTAAAAAGATCTTCTAACCCTATGGCCGCGCCAGGCACTGCTGGGAACTCTGTCTTTGGGACCACTTGCGGCATGTGCTGTCGGTTCCTCGGCTTCCCGGTCACCGCCGCTGGCCCTGAGCCTTCTGGTCCAGGCAGTCCAGCTTGTCAGTTCAGGGAGCTGGCCCGGGAGAGTGATGAAGCTCCCCGGGTCTAGCCACCCAGCTCGCGGCCCTCCCGAACTCCACGGCCGCACTCCCCTTCCGCAGGCTCACGGCAAGGATTTCCAGGGCGGCTTCGTTCTTTATTCAGCTTTTTTGAGTCAATCAAAAGGAACGTGGCAGGTGGAGGGCAGCCGCCTAAGAGATTGCGTGAATCTTCCTATGGGGATTTCCACAGCTTGCCCCAGGTGCTTCTAAAAAGCTTAACATTAAGGGTTCAGTTCTTTTCCTACCAGTTCCTCCCAAACCGGCCCCAAGTGTGTCTGATCACAGACAATCCCAGGCTGCCTCCAGGCTCTGGCGAGTTCCACCTGGAAGGGCGCTAGTTACAGCCTGCCACCCCGGAATCATCATCCCAGGAGGAGGGGGAGTGGCGGTGGGAGAAGTAACAACTACATAATCGATGACAACAGCTAACAATTGGAGAGGCACGCACCCACGCGCCTGGCAGGCACCAGACTGCACCAGCGCGCTCACTCTCCCCAGCCAGGGCAAGAAAGGCATTATTCCCACTGCACAGACCATGGCACTGAGGCTCAACTGAGGCGTCGACTCTGGACGTGAATCTAGGCGTCCAGCTCCAGAAACCCGTTCTTAATAACCAGTTTCCCGGGAACAGGACATGGCCCGAGGACGCTGGGAAGGGTGACTGTCAGGGCTGGGTAAACGTCTTTGGGTAACTCCTGACAATAATAAAAACGGTAAGAACAAAGGGGACGGGGGCAGGCCGCGGCTGGGAAAGGAGCGGCAGTAATCCGCAGGATCAGCCCCCCTCCCTTCACTCTCCATTCCGACCGGCCCGGAAAGTGGGGTGGGGACAGGGAATGGGGCTCAGTTTGCTTTTCCCTTCTGTTTTCCTAAGTCTCTTTGAAGCTAATTGGACCTGGACGGGTGGTAGGAACTAGGGAGTCGTGCTAGCTGAGGTCAGGGTTGGTGGCCAGAGATCAGGGAGAGGGGGCCAGGGCCTGGGTCCTGGACCACTCTGCACACCAGCGCCTCACCCGAAGCTCGGTCAACACAACAGCTTACCCCCAACACCAGTAGCTGTGGGAAGCGGTGGGCAGAGGTCGTGATTATGACCCCGGGGCCAATGTCCCTTTGGAACCTGACCCACAACCCAACTCGAGAATAGAATTTCCGGAAGGCGCGACCTCAAAGCAACCCTCATTTCTCAATGGGCCCAAATATCCTTTGCCTCCGACTTGTAAAGGGCTCGCGGAGACACGCGTCTTTGCTCTCGCTTTCTCAGCATCTCTGTCCTAGCCGAGGAGGCGGAAACGGGCGGGCTGTGCTCGCGGCGCTGTGGAGCCTTCAAAGCCGCACGCCGCTACGCCCGCTGCAGTGCGCTCCTTTGCCCGACAGAGACCAGCACCGCTCCACGCTCGGCGTGTAGGCCGCCTGCCCGCCAGGCAAGCGCGACGGGCCACCCGCCCAGCTCACCCTCCCTTAATCCAAGCAGCTCGCGGGAGACGCAGGTCTGACCCTCTTGGGGTTCCGGTAACAAGAACGACTGTAACAAAAAGTTAACAGACTCTGCGGCCTCTACGCGACGCCGGTGACCCCAGTCCCATGCCCATCTGGGAAGCAGAAGCTGTTTTAGAAGTTGGTTTAGGGAGGGGACTGCGTCCAGGGACGCGCAGAATACTCTTTCTAGCGTCCCGGGTTCCTCAAGGCAAAACGAAAACCGAGCAATAAATATGATTTGCATGGGACACCGCCACTATTGGCGGTGCCTCTTTTCCACTGAGTGCAGTCTCGGTCTCTGCCCCGCTTCCCTGCAGCGAAGTAGCCTGATTAATTAGAAGGCACCATGGACCACTGGGTCGCCAGCGCTCGGGGAGAAGTTTCTGCGTGTTGTGGAGAAAACAGAACTGGACGCACCCCAGACCGCGCCTGGCGGGATGCGCAGCGCCCCTGGTCCACACCGTGTTTCTCTGTCCCTTCCCGCCCCCGGCGGACTGCGGTACCCTTGACACTTTGCTATATTATGCCACGTCTCCCTTAGTGCACGGTGTGAATCGGGGCCTGCGCCCCATCCACTGGAGGGGGTACTCACCGGTACCAGGCGAGGCCCTTGTCGTAGCTGCGGTCGAAGAAGTGGGGCTCGGCGCCCACGGCGCGCACGTCGGGGTGCACCCGCAGGAACTCGAGTAGCGCCCGCGTGCCGCCCTTCTTCACGCCGATGATGATGGCCTGCGGCAGCTGCTTGGTCCCAGACCCACTAAAAAAGCTGGAGATAGGGCTGGGGGAGTCTGGCGCCTCGGGATTCTGCTCCTCCTGGCTCTCTGTGCCCTCGGCCATCTCCTTGCCCGCAGCCAGCAGGGTGGCTGGAGGCGCCCGGAACGACAGCCTGGGAGGCGTCCCATCCCCAGCAGTGGCCAGGGCTGGCGGGGCGTGTGCAGCGCGGGACCCCGAGCCCAGCAGCAGCAGCCCCGGCGCGGTGGCGCACGAGCCGGCGCACGAGTACAGAAACATGTACAACCAGACGCAGAGCATGGCGAAGAGCAGCGCGAGCTTCCTCCTCACCGGCGGCGGGGGCGGGGGCGGCTCCGGCAGGAGCCGGCCGGGGACATCGAGGCAAGATCGGCCCCCGCTCAGGCGCTGCCCCATACGCTGCCCGCGGGCAGGGCCAGGGACATGCTCAGCACATGGCGCGGGGACCGCCGGAGCAATGAGCGCAGCAAGGGTACCCCGGTCTGCAGGACGCCCGGGTGGCTCGGTTTATTGCCCCCGAGTGCCCGCAGCCACCGCTGCAGCGGCTGCTTCTCCCCAGGTGGCGGCGGCGGCTGTAGAGTCGGCGGCTTTTGACATGTTGCCCTGGAGGAGCCGCAACTGGAAAGGAAAGTCGAGACGGCGGTAACTGTCGGCCGAGGAGCTGCTTCTGTAGCGCGACGACCCTCTCGGACAAGAGATCGTTGCACTCCCGCGCCCTGGCCACTCTGGGCTGCGCGCACGGCCACACTCCGGGGCTGCCTCCTCGCTGTCCTAAGAACTGAGCCTCGAGAGTAGCCCCGGCACTTCCCCGCAGAGGCTGCGGAGGAGAACTGCGCAGGAAGAGAGCCCAGGACCGAGGTGGAGTGGGCGGGCCTGGTCTTCCAGAGTGACAGGCTGCTCTACCTACCAGAAGCCCCGAGCACCATGCAAATACTAGCGCTTTGCTGAGCGCTGCACAGCCAACCAGCTCCCGAGATATGGGGGTGTGGAAAGGATTCGGGGTGGTGTACAGAGACCGGGTGTTGCTATTGGCTGCGTGTCAAGGGGCGGATTCAGAGAGGCGGAGCCAGAGACTGGTGACAAGAGCGGCGGGTCAGAAGAATGCTGCAGTGGCCGAGCCGGGAGAGAGGTCCAACTCTCACCGGTGCGCATTTCCGCACTCGCTCCGCTAGAGCCAGACGTAGTTACCCAGATGTCGAGGCAGGAGTCCCCATTCAGATATTTCTCCGACAGGATCCTGATGTAGAGTGTTTCAGAATAGGGAGTAGTCAGAGGAGAAAAGGCAGGACCAAAGATGGGCTCAGCCACCGAACCAGCCCAAACCGAGCCCGAGACTCGCAGGCAGGGGGACTTTCCCAGACAGACACGGTTTTAGAAAGTTTGAGTAGAAAGTGTGTTTGGAAATCGCTGTCAACGTCCCGCCATCCCTCTCTCCTAATTCTTTGCTGGGGTTGATCTCCCTCGCCTGCCAGTTAACTGGAGATAGTGTAAATGGTCCTCAGGAAAACTTCTCCGATCTCCAAAAATGCCTGGGAAAAGTTGGAGAGTTGGAAGGAGAGAAGGGAGAAATTACAGGGAGATGAAGTATTCTAAAAAGTTTTCTGGTTGAAATATACGCGCGAGTAATGCATGCAGAAGTTTTATTTGGGCAAGTGTTTGTTGGAAACATTAGGGATTTTCTATCCCTTTTCTTACCTGAGTAAATATTAAAGCCAAGAATCTCCTTTTAGGTATCAGTTTGGTTAGCTGACCTGTGACACTGATTATTAGGTGTTCTCTTTTGCCATGAGTTTGTTTTAATCAAACCTCATTTTGGAGCATGTCCATCACTGAGGATGCACCTATTTAACAGTCAAAGTCCACTCGAAGCCACCGTCGTCAATTTCGTGGCCAAGATGTTCAGCTGGGGGCTGGGGCGGGTAAGCACGTCCGGCAAAGTTCTGTAACCGCTCGCTGCGGAAAGCGCTGGCGAGGGTTGTGGCGCTCTGCTGAGTTCCTGCCCCCGGCGTTCGGAGTTAGGAAGCTCAGGATCCTGGGGGCGTTTCAATCATGTGCAGAAAGGTTTCCATGCCTTGTAACCTAGCTTGTGCGGGGTCAAGGGCCTCCAATGCCCGCCTACCCACGGTTCCGGGGACAGAGCGTTTCTTCCGTCCCGGACCTCAGCGCGGCCCTGGGAGCTGAGTGTCGCCCACGAGGTGACACGGGAACCGCCGCCTGCGCTGCACTTCACTGCCACGCAGCGGAACCGACCCGAGTTCTCCTGAGTAAATGTCCCCGAATGTCCTCAAGTGTCTGCAACCCTACCCCGGGTGTGGTTCCCCTCGGTCGTGAGCAAACCGAGAAAGCCAGTCCTACTGAAATCAGAAATGCTCCTGAGTGGCAGTGGTGGCCAGGAGAGATTCAGAGCCCCCAGCGACCACCACGGCTGTGTTATGGGCGATCTCTTTTTAACTATCTTAAGCCTGAGTCATTTTCCTACAAAAACGTTGAGGGTAAAATAATTCAGGTAGAGGATTTTGCTCCTCCTTTTATATTCTCAGGGAGAGAACGTCTTTCCAGCCTTTCCCCCTCTTTCCCTGGGATGTTGTGTTTTTCGTCAGAAGTGACCTATTCGCCCTTAATTTTAATTTAATCAATCTATTCATGATCAATGTGTTTTAGACTTCTAAAACACTAGAAAACATATATTTCTGAGTCCTAGCCCGACTCTATTTTGAAATGTGTTGGAGAAATGTATCTCTGAAGGGCATGTCTTCAAATTCCTGTTCTTTACTTCATGGAAATTCATGTTATTGTAGGTGTGTGTTTGGGCAATTGTAGCTCCCAAGTGGGTAGCTACGGGCCCAACGGGGCGAAAGTCTTACAGTGTTTTAAGGACTTTGATGACTCTAATGGGGGGAAAAATCCTTGTTCTGAGGGTTAGTAAAGTCCAACAAGAGAGTGATTACAAATCGAGGACGCCCGATATATTCAACCTTTCTTTTTTCCGGAGGTAAAGGGAAGGAGCGAGGGAGTGGAGGAAAAGATGTGGGCGTCGGAAATTGCCTTGAGTGCAAAGCTGAACTGGGCGTTCTAGAGCTTAGTCACCGGCCCAGCCCGCTAGGCGTGTATTCAATCCGCACCGCTAAGAATAATGGGGGAGTTCGCGGTGTGTGGGAGCAATGCCCAGGGTCTTCCGCGCCCAAGGTCGGTTGGTCATTCCCGGCCTGAGCGGCACCCAGACAGGTTGGGCAGCCGCGCTGGAGCGGCACCTGGTCAGCGACCCGATCCTTGGGCCCTTTCACCCACCTGGCTGGACTGCTTCTCCCACTGCTCTGGGGAGTCTCACTCAGGCTGTGTCTCGAAATTCCCACAGGCACCAGTAGCTCTGGGCAGTCCCCTGGCAAGCACCTTCCCTCTCGTCGTCCCACTCCGCAGAAGCGGAGTCCGAGGCTCAACGCTGGGCAGAGCTGGTAGCTCCCGCCCTTAACGTCCCCCCCCACCCCAGTCTCCCAGACCCCCGCTTGCAGCCTGGGCATGGGCAAAGAACTATGACCAAAACCTGCATTGAAAGATTGACCTCATAAACTTAGTCAACATTTTGCACTGGGAAAACGTAGGAAGGGGAGAATGCAGTTCCAGCACACCTGTCAGTTTCTGTTTTATTTTCGTTTGCTTATTTGGGATTACCTAATGGGGTGCGCACCCACCGCCTCTGACTGCTCCAATCCAAGAGGCAGCCCTCGCCCTTCTGCCAGGACAAGGTCGGGTCGCCTCAGCGGCCTCTCCTTTTCCTGCTCTCCAGTGTTCTGCTATGACCTCAGCCTCGCCAGTCTCAGGCCCTAAACGTCCAAATCTGTAAAATAGGGGACTTGAGCCAAAAGATCCCACAATATTTTCCTTGTGGAGTTTCTCCTAGCCTACGATAGGGATGGGAGGCCTCCTGCCCCTTGGTCTCCAGACCCCTGGCCTTCCCGGCCGATGCGCTCCCACAGCTCCCTCCGGGGGACCGCGAAGCAGGCATTTCCTGGAGCTGCCTGAACCGGTGGCCCAGAGCCCCAGTTCCTGCCACTGGAACCCGGCCCTCCTCCTGCGCCCCCAGCGGAGAGGTGGCCCCTCGGGGGTTAGCAGCTGCGCTCGCTCCGCCCTGCTCCAGCGGCCGGCCGGGAAGGGCAGAGGAGCAGCCGCCGCTCGGATGCCCACCCGCCAGGGAGCGCTCTGGCCTGGGCCGCGCAGCTGTCGGGTGGCCGGAGGCGCGCAGGAAAGGGGACTTTCTCCCCCAGTTGGTGCGCGCGAAGCCCCTAAGGCCGCCGGAGCCTCGGATGTCTCAGATGCCGGGGCACCTCCTTCCCCTCCGAGGGCCAAGCCGGCAGCAGGGAGGTAGAATCCTTTGGGAGAGCGGCTAATAGGAAAGAAACGCTTCCCGGAGTGAGCTCCGGCTGCGCCTTGAAGAACGTGCACCCACCAACCCTAGTTGCACCCTCTACCCCAATTTGGAGGCGCTGTCGTAGTAAGAGCTGCCATGTGCATGGACCCCTTTGCAAACCACACGAGAGAGATGATTGATTGCTCGCAACTTATAGATAAAATAAGTTTGATGCCCAGATTGGTGTGTCAACTCCTGTCCTTAGGAATAAGATTGCTGCTGATTCCAAATCCTTCCTCCACATTGCATCCCGCCCTAGACTAGGGGGCTCCCTGGCCTCCTGGAGAAGGGGAGAGAGACTGACAGGGTAGGGAGACGCGGGCAGAGGTTGGGGGGAGGTAACTCGGCCCCAGGCTCGCTCCTGGCTGCTTCCCTCCCCTGAAGTCCCAGCTCAGGTTAGAAAGTCCTGTCCACTCCGAGGGCCATCACTAGTTTCCGCAGGACTGTGCCCCTCACCCGGCAGGCCTAGAATGGTAAAGCCACTACCACAGCCAAAGCGCCCTGAGGCCCCTGCTGTCCTGCCCCACCCCCACTCCCACCCCCACCCCCGGCGCCTTTGTGGGCAGTCCTTTTATTCGTATTATTTTCCCCTCCTGTTGCCAATCTAAGTGTGCGATACCTGTCAGGACCCTGACACACGATACGCCAGAGCGGCATTTATTTCCTCTTCTGAGCCTTAGCACCACTGTCCATTTGTCCTTGAGCCCCTATCTTACCCGGGTGCACTCTCCTAGTCCAGGAAATCCTCCAGGCCATTTCTGCCTTTAACTGCTCAGTTGATGGAGGAACCACGTGGTAGAAATTTAATTTTCCCACCACAAACTTCCTACCTACATAAAGGTGCCCTGCTTTCCCAATCTCTGAAACAGGCATTTCCTATGCTTCTCTCCTCCCAGAGACAGCCTTTCCCAAAGCTTCTTTGGGAACATAGTGACAGATGAGGGCTCATCTACACCTTCTACCACAAAACCGCCATACTGACAGGTCCCTCTCCCTCCGTCACAGTGGAGGAAGATGCAGGCCAAAGAGTGTGACCCCATTAGTACTCTGCATCTCCGTCCTTCTTGCCTGGAGGCACATCCTCATCTCCTTGTCCTTGAGTTTTCGGTCTCTCTGTGGTGGACACTGATGTCACCAGGACCCCATCAACGAAGGACTTGCTGCCCCAACTCCTGGGATGCGTCAGCCTGCAGCTGTCCTCCCCTGCTACAGAGAACAAGTACACTGACAGGTGTGCCCCTTCCCGGGGGGTGCCCAGCCAGTGGCAGTGTAGGGGTAAAGGCCTGCTCCCACCAGCCCAGCTCCAGACATCTCTGCAGGGCTGAGCACCAGAGCTCAGGTGGGGCTAGCACAGGATGCTGGACCTGCATCGCAGCTGGACTTTCCCTTCTGCCCACACCTGCTTTTTCCTCTTCCCTTTGACATACGCTTGTCAGTATGTGTTGTGAAACATGCATGGCACATCTTTTGGGAACAGGACATAATACAAAAGGGACTCTACCTAACAAATTCAAATACTGTGACTTGTTTGTTAACCTGAAATTAAAAAAAAAAAACAAACATTTTCAGAATAATATGCTAACATCCTAGCAACACTGAAGGTGGGTGATAAACCAGGCATCCTGCACACGTTCCCCTCATCCCCAGCCTGTGTCCCTCGCTCTCTATGGTATAATTCCCATCGAGAGCCAAACATACTCTTAATTTTTACTTGTTCCTTTTTATTAAGCTAATTTTTTAATGATGAAGAAAATTATTACAAGTCCTGAACAACAAATCAAGTTTTTAAGAAATAGAGAGTATAACTCTCTCTGACCTCAAACCATCTCTCTCTCCAGAGGAAACCACTATTGCCAAATCTTAGGTGGAAATACAAGCAAAAAAAGTTTACAGTGCCCTCTTCTCTTCCCTGGTTTTCTGAACTGGAGCAGTAAATAGCAATGTTCTGCCATGATACAAGTGATCCTTCCATATGAATGTGAGTTGTTTAAAAATGTTCACTATAAATAAATGAAAGAATGATTATAAATGGCTCTTTATTCCTGGTAGCAAGCTTTAAATCATTTTTTTCACTTATTGTTTCATAAAAAGTACCTTGAGAGATAAGAAAATAAAATGCATGCATCTGTGTGTCTAAAGTCACTTTTTTTGTTTTTGCAGTTCTCCCCTCCCCACCCCCAAGGCTGAGTTTGAACCCACCACCCCTAGTATATGGGGCCAGCACCCTACTCCTTGAGCCACAGGGGCCACCCAAGTCGCTATTTTTTTTTTTTTTTTTTTGAGACAGAGTTTCACTCTGTTGCCCAGGCTAGAGTGCTGTGGCCTCAACCTAGCTCACGGCAATTTCAAACTCCTAGGTTCAAGGGAGCTCCCTGCCTCAGCCTTGAAATAGCTGGGACTACAGGAACCCACCACCACACCTGGCTAATTTTTCTATTTTTATAATAGAGAAAGGGTATTGCTCTTTCTCAGGCTGATCTTAAACTCCTGAGTTCAAATGAGCCTCCAGCCTCAGCCTCCCAGAGTGCTAGGATTACAGAGAGCCACCATGCCCGGCCTGGAGTCATTTTTTAAAATGATATATTTTACTTACAGACAGTATTTATTCACAGTATGTGCCAAAGCACACATACTCGCTTTTGCCCCTTCAACTTTAAAGAAATTACCTAGTGCATACTTGATCAAGATTGATGATATTTACACACTTAATTACAATTCCATAAGTTCTCTACTCTTGGTTTTACTTTTATGTGTTCAAGGAAGCCAGGAGATCTGAGAAATTTGTTTTAAATTTCATATTAATATAGGGTTCATATAATTGGATTACACTACTTGCCTTTGTTAGGTAAAGTCTGAGTTGTATTTCAGTCTTTCACCCAGGAGGTGTGCCTTATACTCCTACATTGTACTCATTAGATGAGAGTTACCTGAGCCCCTTCCTCCCTGCTCACTCCCCACTTCTTGAATTTAACTGTGTTTTTCTCTTATGTGGGCCTGTAGTTGTTCACCTCCTGGTTTCAAATTGGTATTGAGTACAGGAGATGCTTGTTTTTCCATTCTCAAGATCCTTTACAAGAAGAATGTTCTTCAACTCAATCCAGGAAAATATAAAAGACGTAAAGTCTCCATCTTTTTATGGCTGAATAGTATTCCAGGGCACACATATACCACAGTTTATTAATCCATCCATGGGTTGTTGAGCACTTGGGCTGTTTCCACATCATTGTGATTATGAATTGAGATGCTATAAACATTCGAGTAGAAATGTCCTTATGATGAAATGATTTTTTTCTTCTTGGTAGATACCAAGGAGAACTTCATTTTTGATACATTATAGTTGGCTGGAATTCATAGAATGATTGGTTATCATTGTTCATTGCTATTGTTTTAAGAAGCATTCGTGGATGCTGTACGTTTTGAAGTTTTACCTGCTTGAGAATGCCTGTCTGTTGCCTTTTTATATTTGAAAAATTGGGGTAGCAAGTTTTAAACTATTTTTTTCACTTAGAATTTCATGAAACTTAGCCTGCTGTCTGTTGGCATCCAATGTTGCTAGATCATTCTTTCTATCCATTCTGCAATCTAATACCTCTACCGAGTAATTGATTTTAACCACTGTATATGTTATATCCAGTATCTCTAATTGTTTAAACTGGTAGTTTCTATGTCTTAATTGTTTAATTTTTCTTGGGGAGCTCATGCTCCTAGGAGCTCTCAGATACTTAGCTGAAAATAGGTAGCTGGGAAGGAGAAACCCCAGGTCCTAGCATGTATGCTTCCATGATTTCTAGTTGCTCGGGGGACTCTGGTGTTAGATATGGGGCTCAACTATTCCCTGGGTAGCCCCTGCCTACCAGTTCAAATGGCCCCACCTCGGTGAAACTGCAGGTACCTGAGCTCAGGGTGCTTTTCTTTGTAAGTGCCACTTGCCTGCAACCTAACTCATTTGTCTGAGGAGCTGGTGGGGAACAAATATCAGGACAAGACTTCCTCCCTAGCCTTCCTTCCTTCCTGTTGTAGCAACTGGCCCTCTTCTACTCCAGGGTACCATTTTTCTCCCCTATCCTGAAACATAAAAACCTTCTTCAGCCTTTCTAAGGCTTTTTGTGTTCTCCCTACCCTCAAGCCTGGAGTCTCTTGTTTCTATGGCATCTTTAGGGTTGAATTTAAGGGAAATTTTGCAAAACAAGGTCCAAAACTTTGACTCAAATTTTTATTTTTTTCTATTTTGCTTGTTTTGTTCTAATTTTCTTCCAGAATACTGTCTGTGATATACCACATGTCAACATTTTAGTCTATAAAAGGATCACATATATGACAGTGGTTTTATGATATTATAAAACCATATTGTTACTGTACCTTTTCTATGCTTAGGTAATTACCTACAGTATTCAGTATGGTGACATACTGTACAGGTTTGTGGTCCCAGGACAGTAGGCTGAACCCTACAAGTGTGTAATAGACTATACCATTTTGGTTTCTTAGAGTTCACTCCATGACTTCCACGTGTCCTATAACACATTCTCAGAACATAGCCCTGTCTTTAAGAGACATGTGATATACTAATTGCAAACATATTGTATTTCCTTTGTCTTTCATACCTATGCTTCTTTCAATAATAATATTAAAAGTAGACGTTTTCCAGTTTTTAGGATATCATTTCCTTTATCTTGTCTTCTAGAACTCTGAAAATTTTCAGGTGTTTTCATTCTTTTCCTATTTCTTTATTTTGTTCTTCTCTTTCACTCTCGCCTGACCTCTGTCAAGAGCTTTCTTTTTTTGTCTTCTATTGTTTGGTGGTGTTTTATTTGAAACATTGAGCCTATCTTGTGATCCTGTTTGTTTTTTGGAAGGATTGTGTTTTCTGTAGTTCTTTGAGAGTTTAGAAAATTATTTTTCTTACTCCTTACTTCTTTTGTAATTACTAAGTTTAAATTGAGTGGAAAAAACAGAGTTTCCATGTATGTTCTAAAACACACACACAGTTTCCTTGAATAATTTTTGCATTAGTGTGGTACATTTGTTACAACCAATGAGCAACACTGGATGGGTTTTTATGAACTAAACCCCACAGTTCACATTAGGACTCACTCTCAGGGTTGTACATTCTTTGCATTTGGACCAGTGTTTAATGACATGTACCCACCATGTCATACTAAGTGTTTCACTGCCCTAAAGTTTCTCTGTGCCTTGACTATTCACCCTTTTCTCCCTAATAACCCCTAGCAACCAATGAATTTTTCATTCCAGATCACAGGCTTTAAAAAGTCACAGTGTCAGCTGAGCATGGTGGCTCGTGCCTGTAATCCTAGCACTCTGGGAGGCTGATGCACATGGACTACATGAGCTCAGGAGTTTAAGACCAGCCTGAGCAAGAGCAAGACCCCATCTCTACTGAAAACAGAAAAACTAGATGGGTGTTGTGGCAGATGCCTGTAGTACCAGTTCTCAGGAGGCTGAGGCAAGAGGATTGCTCAAGCCCAAGACTTTGAGGTTGCAAAAATATAATATGTTTGCAATTAGTGTATCACATGTCTCTTAAAGACAGGGCTAAACTCTCACAGCACTCTACCCAAGGTGACAATGGGACTCAGTCTCAAAAAAAAAAACAAAACTAACAGTGTCTTATTCGTGCCATACCTAAGTGTTCCAAATTGCTCCCCTTTATGTCAAGATGTGCCTGCCTTCTCCAAGGGTTTTATTTTCTTAAGGGTTTCCTGTGAAGGTTCTCTCTGTCCCTCCTTCTCTGGCCATTGTGTCGCTCTCTTCAGCATGTCCGTTCAGTGGGGCTCAGTTGCTGCTGCTGTGGTGACGGGGACAACAGCCTATACATCCCTGTGAGCCTGCAATGAAGCAAGTTTGTCACCCTCTACAGAGCATGAAAGGAAGACTCCGTGCCCTTGAGTTCCTATTGGCAGGGACAGAGCGGACTTAGGCCACCAGCTTACGCTCTCCGGGGCCGAAAGACCAGGACCCCTCATGTGAACAGGTGGTACTTTCTTTCTCAACAGTCCATAAGCCTCTGTGGGTGGGATTGAGACACTTGCCTTTGGCTACTTCTTGTCTAGTGGAAGGAGTTGAGAGTGGGAAAGAGAGGGGGCTGCACATACCTGGAAAGGTGCCACCTCCCAAGAATCCCCTGATTCTCCAGGAAGCCAGTGGACCCTTTTCGGCCTTTATCTCACAGGAGCTCTCAGCGGCATTAGATTCAAGAGACCATCTGTCTTCCTTGACCCACATATCTTGGTTTCTGCAATACTGTGCTGTTCTGATTTTGTTCTTGCCTCACTGTTCACTCTGTGTATTTCCCCCTTTTGTTTCTCCTCTTTCCCCAAACCCCTAAATGTTAGAGTTGTTCGGGGCTCACTCGTCCTTCTTGTCCTCTCTCTGCTTCCTCTCTCCCTAACTTGGTGGTTCTCAACCAGGTGCAATGTTGTCCTCACCCCTCCTCACGAGGCATCTGCCAACGTCTGGAGACATTTGTGGTCGTCACAACTGGGGGAGTTGCACTGACTTTACTGGGTAGAGGCCTGTGACGCTGCTGAACATCCTGCCGTGCACAGGATGGCCTCTGCCGCAAAGACTCAGCTGCCCCGATGTCTCTCATGCCGCAGTGAGAACCCTGTCCTAGTGGATTCTGCCGAGTCCATTCTCACGTCTCTTAAAGTGCATTTCAGCCCAGACCTCTTTTCGGAGTTCTAGCCTCAGAACAGCCAACTGAGTTATTAACAGTGCCACTTGGCTGTCTCACAGAAACATCACATTCTACATGCACACATTCACAGTAGGAATCTTGATTTCACGATTTTGCTCCTGTGTCCTTATCTCACCTAATTTTCCAGGCTGCAAACCCGGGGTGAGTCCTTGCTTTCTTCCTCCGCATCCCTTCCCATAGCCCATCTTCCAGCAAGTCTTGTCACTTCCACCACGACACACAGCTCGAGTCCTCACTCTTCTTCATCACTGCCACTGCCTTCATGCAGACCTCCCTCTTTAGATTGAGGAGCGGTCTTGGGCAACAGTCTTCCATGTCAGCTCCCTGGAAGTTTACGTTCCTAATTTTCATCTTAAATGTCACTTCGCTGGAGTTTGTTCCTGATTTTATCCACGGTAGGTTTTCTGTGGCTCAACTGCACTTTTTTCTTCCCAGTATTGGTAATTTGGTAGTTTATAACGTTGTTATTTGTTTGCTCACCTGTCGTATCACCTTTCTCCTCCACTAGGAATATGTGTACCTGCTTTATTCATCGGTGAACACAGCATAGCACCCTGCAGAGGACTGGGTCTCTCCATGTAGATTTACTTTAGTTTTGGTTTTTATTTTATTTTATTATTTATTTATTTATTTATTTACATATTTATTTATTTGGATACAAAGTCTGAAGCTGTTGCCCGAAGTAGAGTGCCATGGCATCATCATACCTCACAGCAACCTCCAACTCTTGGGCTCAAGCAACACTTTTGCCTCAGTTTTTCTATTTTTAGTACAGACAGGGTCTCGCTGTTGGTCAGGCTGGTCTCAAACAAGCAATCCACCCCTTGGCCTCCCAGAGTGCTAGGATTATAGGCGTGAGTCACCATACCCTGCCTTCCAACAAATATATGATATTTGTTGAATAAAAGAATTTAGTTTGAGAGGGTTGAGTTAATACAAAGTGCCTAATAATATGCCTGACACATCGCACAAGTTTGGCAATAATTAAATTGTACTTCATTGAGAATGTGGCTATTTCTATTAGGCTATTTCAAAGGTACTATTTGTGAAAATTCCAGCAAATTCCCATTTCTTTTTCTTTCTTTTTTTTTTTAGAGACAGACTCTCACTATGTCTCCCTGGGTAGAGTGCTGTGGCATCATAGTTCATAGCAAACGCAAAGTCCTGGGCTCCAGTAATCCTCTTGCCTCAGTCTCCCTAATAGCTGAGACCATGGGGGCCGCCACAACACCCAGCTAGTTTTTCTATTTTTAGTAGAGATAGGGTCTCACTCTTGCTCAGGCTGCTCTCAAACTCCTGAACTCAAGCAATCCACCAGTCTCAGACTCCCAGCATGCTAAAATTACAGGTGTTCCATTGCTTTTGGAAAAAAAGAAAAAGATGCAGTTTATAAAAAACTTGAATGATTCTTAAAGTGTGGTCCTTGGACCCCCATATTAGCATCACCTGGGGAGCTTATCTGAAAAACAGAAACATTGGAGACTGGGCCCAGCACTGCATGTTGAACAAGACTGATGCGTGCTCAAGTTTGAGAACCCCTGCCTTAGTGATATGTCTCTTTTCTTTCTCTTTAGTTTTTAGTTTTTAGTTTTTATTTGTAACTGTAGTAAAATACACATAACATTAAATTTACCATTTTAACCACCTTTCCATGTATAGTTCTTGGTGTTAAGCACACTCACAGTCTCCAGAACTCTTTTCTGTCTCTATGAGTGTGTCTGCTCCAGGTGGCTCATGTAGCAGAATATATAAATATATAGACAGTATTTGTCTCCTGATGACTAGCATATTTTACTCAGCCATGGAACCTCAGTCCTCAAGGTCCATCCATGTTGTAGCATATGTCAGAATTTTCTTCCTTTTATAAGGCTTGGTAGTAGCTCACACACACCTCATTTTCCTTATCTATTCAGCCATTGACGGACGCTTAGGCTGTCTCTACCTTTTGGCTGATGTGAAGAATTCTGCTATGACTATGAGTGTGCAAAAATCTCTTTGAGACCTTGCATATACCCAAAGGTGAACATACTGAATCATATGGTAATTCTATGTTTAATTTCTTGAGAAACTGAAATGTCTTTTTTCAGAACAGCTGCACCATTTTAGAATTCCACCCACAGTACATAAGAGTTCCACTTTCTTCATATTCTCACCAACACCTGATAATTTTTGTACTTTTTATAAAATAGTTACCATTCTAATAAGGGTGAGGTAATACCTTACTGTGATTGTGATTTACATTTTCCTAATAATTAATGTGCCTTTGAACATTTTTACTTATGCTTGGGCCCAATTTATAGGATAGCAGGATAATCTGAAACACCAAGGAGAATTTTTTTGTCACTTTAAAATTTAATTTTAAAAATTGGACAAAAATTCAAAGTTTCTATCAGTGCCCTTAAAATCCTGACCTGTCTTTATTTTGTAGCCCTCACAACAGGACTGTTTTTTTACTTCCACCGTCATAAATGTAAAAGCTAACAAATACCCTTGTGGGCAGACCTGTACCAAAGACCTACCCTTGGAGACTGATTTTTCCTTCACAAAGAGAGAGTGTGGTTACAAAATGGTAGAAACCACACCCAAGAGTTCAAATGTCCCATAGTAAATTGTTCAGGGAATTGAAAGAGCTTTTGAAGTAGCAGGTGGTATGTTGAGAGCCTTTAAACCAGATTCTACTTACTTATTGGGTAAAAAGGAATCTTGTCATTTTAATCAAAGAAAAAATACTCAGAAGTATCTGGGAGCCTCTGTTTTTATAACCTGTCCCCCCAAGGTCTTGTATTTCAATCTGATTCCTCTGAAAGTGCAAGAAGTTACTGGCCATTTTATTTTGTTAACCAACAACAACAGACTTGCTGAAGTCATTTACAATCTTGCTCAAATCAAGCCTATTGACATATAAAAATATAACCCAGGATTCCTTCTAACTTTTTTTTTTTTAATTTCAGATTAATATGAGGGCACAAATGATTAGGTTACATTGTTTGTGTTTATTATGGTAAAGTTCAAGTTGTAGTTGAGCCCTTCACCCAGGGGCTGTGCCATGTACCCTTAACATTGTGCACATTAGGTGAGAGCACAACAATCCCCACCCTCCTCTTTTCTTTCTCTCCTCCCCTTCCTCACCCTTTTTTGAGACAGAGTCTTACTCTATCACCCTGCTTAGAGTGCCTTGTCATCATCATAGCTCACAGCAACCCCAAACACTTGCCTCAGTCTCCTGGATAGCTGGGACAGCAGGCATGGGCCACCGCACCTAGTGCGGTTGTTTTTTCTATTTTTAGTAGAGATGGAGTCTCACATTTACTCAGGCCGGTCTCCTGAGCTCAAGGGATCCACCCGCCTCTGCCTCCCAGAGTGCTGGGTTTTCAGGCCTGAGCCACCACACCTGTCTTGATCCCTTCTAAATCTTGAGACATGTTCACCCTGGAATTTTTCCAGCAGCCAGGTGTTTGCTACTCTGTTTTTGTGAATTGTCAAATGTTCACAGTCCCAACCCCCCACTTCTCACGGAAAGGGCTGTTGATTCCAGAGGTCTCCATACCATATGCCACCGCCCCTTTATTCCCACTGGCGATGTTAGTCCACCCTCACCTCACCGTCTGTGCATTCTCTTCTTTCATGTCTAACCCTTCTTTTCCATTTTCCACTCTTTCTCCCTCTGGAAATCACCTTTATAACCTATTTCTCATTTTCAATTCCCAGCAGTCTCCAAACAGGCTGAAGTAATAGATAAGTGGGTTTCCTGTCGTCATAAATGCTACACTTGTCTCCCTCACTTTGCTAAGTGCATTATGGAAAAATTGTCCATACAAGGAATATGATTTCCCCATTGACTTCCATTAGCACTTTATGAATTCCTTAACTTTGAGCTTTGGGGAAATAGGGACGCCTGGTACCTTTTGTGAAGTAAGCATGTGAGTATAAAATAATGATGTTGGCTTTCCTAAGCCATCCATGAAAATCATCAGTTATGCTGCTGAATGGCATGCTGGTTTTGTCTCCGTAGGGTTCCGCTCGGCTTTTAAACTTCCCAAGGCCACCATCAGACTTTTAGCCCCTATTTCTAACTGGTGGCACAAATGCACAAAAGCAATTCCACCAAAAATGAGGTTGACTTATAAAACCTAGAACTGCCTTTTATTTGATTTCCTTAAGAATTTTTTTGAAGATTAGCAGCAAAAGTGCTTTGCTGGAAATGACTTTCTCAGCCATTATCATCAATTCACTGAATATGTAGCACCCAGGTTCTGTCCAGCCCATCCAGATTAATCCTCCTCACCAACTCCAATTTCTGTCACCTTCCTGCTCAGAGGCCTTCAGTACTTGTTGGCTATGCACACCTGTGTCGCTCAACCCAGATTTCACTTGGAGTGAGATTATCTAGTTTTGTTCCTTGCCATCCCAGACCTCTATGGGAAGTTATTAATCTCTGTGCCTCAGTTTCCATCTGTAGATACGGTTGATAATGCTTATAAAGGACTTAGAGCAGTGCCAGTCTCACGCAGGCATTTAGTGGACACTGGCTCCTATTATTCCTGAAATGATCATTGCATGCCTCTCACCTGCCCTGATGCAGTGCTTTTGCTGGTTCTTATGACACCCAGTGATTTTCAGCTAAGGAAACGGGGAGAGGGGGGCCATCAGAATCTCTAGGGCTTAAAATTCCACTAGATTTCTACATCCTTGGATCACTGTCCCATTCACACCCCATGCTTGCCTTCAGGATACATTCTGAGCTCCTTCTGCTCCCCACACCTGTTTTGAACCCTGGTCAACACACACACACAGGCCCGGTGAGAAGGAACAGCAAGGCCAGAGGTAAACAGGGAGGCAGCACCAATCACCCCCACACTGGTGTTGCCCAGTGTTGTCAGAGCTTCTCATTTTTACAGCAAAGTCTAAAAACTGGATTTTTATGTGAAATCACCTGAATTTTAAATATGAGTTGTAATATAAATGTTACAAATTTAAAATAAAAGTTGAAAAGAGCCATGGGAGCCATTCCAGTTTGAGCCAAACAGCCTGCACTGTAGATTAGGATGGCGGAACTCCCTCTTCCAGCCTCAGGCCTAGACAGACCCTGCTCCTTCCTTCCAGACAGTTCCTGAAGTTAGGCAGAAAAAGACAACATGAGAGTCGAAAAGACTGCTGTGTGCACAGAGTCCAAACATTCCTTTTCATGGGAGAGAACACTGACTTCCAACAAAGTGAAGTGACTTCCTGAAGGTCACTGTCTTGTTGCACCACACAAAAGTCTCTTGATCCCACAGGGAGAAGCACAGACCACCACTTACACTGTCCCCCTGTCCAGCACTGGTGACGGCCTTCTCTCCGTGTCCTTCCATTTGTGTCTATTTCCAGCTCACCATCCAGGGACAAGCTCTTCTACTCCTTTGTAAACCCTCCTCCAATCCTGCCTCTGCCTGACATACTCCTAGACCTGTTAGAGTAAGTGGCCAACAAACTGTCATTGTGTAAAGTCACAAAAGCAATCAAGCACAGGACATTTTGATATTAGAGTAATTGCTTATTTTTGCTTACTTATATGGATACTGTCAGCTGCTGATCTGCTTCAGATGCCTGGGATTCTAGAGTAAATGAGTTTCTGGATCCTTCACTAACTCAAAGTCCTAATTCAATTATCCCTTCATTCCTTCACTCCCTTGGCCTTTATACACAGATAGCTTATCCTCAGGCTGGGCACTGTGCTAGCAACAGAGAGACAGTTGGGCACGAGAGACACCAAGTGCATGCTTTCAAAGAGCTCACAACTACAGAGCAATCTTACTATAACTAAGTGTGGGTGTGAAAAAGGTATGTACATTATCATGAAAGGGAAAAAAGACATACTAATTTAGTACATGAATACAAAAGGTGAATGCCAGTGGAGATTGAGGCAGCTGTACACAAGAATCTCTCCCCCTTCATCTGTCTTCTCATCCCTTTTTGGTGGCTCAGAAACAAATAGTTATTTCCTGAAAAAGTATGAATAATTCCTGCATGGTGAGCTGCCCTGATAGGAGCACAGGTCTGCAAGAAGCCTCAGGGATAGATCTGTACCATCCAGAAAGCATTTACCAACCAGAAAGCATGAGTTCATAACCTTCTGTCTTCCTTTGACCCCTGAGTATCAACACAGACACTATCTAAGTCAATATTCAAGCAATTAGATCCTATTGAATAATTCCAGAGAAAGTTTATTATGATGAATCCAGTCTGGGGTCTAGTCCAGATACCTATCAGGGCCCACTTAATGTTTGTTGGTTTTTTGCTCTTTCTCCTCATCTGCGTAGCCTCTAAAAGGTAGGCTCAAGGTCCCCTCTCTTCTTTTTCACACACTCTTATTAAGTGATCTCATCAATTTGTGTGGATTCAAATCCCACCAGTAATTTAATGGCTTCCAAATTTATACTTCCAGCTGAGTCTTTGAATCTTCGAGCCATAGCCTCACACATTCTCCTCCTTACCCAGCATTTCCACTTGAAGGTTTTATAAATATTTTGAGATAAATTAGGAGAACTCTTTCCCCCTCAAATTTACCCAGCCACAGTAAATGACACTGTCATCTACTGATCATCTATAGAAAACCAGGGGTTATCCCCAAGTCCGTCCTTGTCCTTCTCCCTCACCCATCCCTTCCACTGTGTCAGAAGCCCTGTCACATCTTCCACTGTGATGTAGCCACCTTTCCCTCTTCTCTGCATCTCCACTGCCCTGTCAGGGTCCAGACCAGCACTCTCAACGAACTGTCACAGACATCCTCCTGGCTGGCCTTCCTGCTTCCACAGCTCACCCCAGTGAGTTCTCCACTTGGCAACAAGTAACAATGAGAGATCAATCAGACTGTGTCACTGCCCTGCTTAGCACATGGCTTCCCACTGAACTTCCAGTGGGCTCCAAACACTGTCCGGACCCCCGTGTCATGGAGCACCCTCCTGTTCTCACTCACAGCACTGCAGTTTCCATGGTTACCATGACGCCTCTACATCACGGTTTTGTCAATGCTGGGCCCTGCCTGGCTTCCTTTGTCTACATCCT
Source organism: Perodicticus potto (assembly GCA_963574655.1). Taxonomy (NCBI): domain Eukaryota; kingdom Metazoa; phylum Chordata; class Mammalia; order Primates; family Lorisidae; genus Perodicticus; species Perodicticus potto. The sequence goes on along the minus strand of CAUYRH010155855.1, from coordinate 60,133 downwards.
TCACATGAGTAGGTGCTTCCCAGCCTTTCGATCTCACTCAAATACTCCCAGTTCAGAGGGGCTTCCCCTGAAGTCCCAGAAAAGTAGCACCCTCATCTTCCAGCAATGCCGTCACTCCCCATATGACATTAGTCTGTGCCCCTACCTCGTGGCATACGTTAGAACTTGCACTTATCTCAGGTATTTCTTTGTTGGTCTCTTCCACTGGTACAGAAGCTGGATAAGGACAGGAATTGTCTCCTTTGCTGTGATATCCCTAGTGCTCAACTCTGAGTCACGTAGGAGGTGCTCCGGAAATACCACTTTTCATCACATGAAGAAGTGGCAAAATGAGGGGGAAAAGCAGAGAAAAATAGCAGAGTAGGAAGCTCCAAGCTCTTACTCCATCTCAGAAATATTGAAAAAACAATCAGAAAATGACCGATTTGACTTTTCTCAGAACTCTGGAAAAATGTCATGAGTTAATTTTACATTACTCCAAATGAATGCCATAAAAAAAGCTATCTTCTGGCCTAATGCAATAGTTTATACCTGTGATGTCAACAGTCTGGAAGGCTGAGGTGGGAGGATCACTTGCACTCAGGAATTCAAAACTAGCCTGAGCAAAAGGGAGAACCCATCTCTACTGAAAATAAGAAAATTAGCCAAGTGTTGTGGCAGGCACCTGTAGTCCCAGCTACTTAGGAGGCTGAGGCAGGAGGATCACTTGCTGTGAGCTAGGTTGATGCCATAATACTCTAGCCTGATTAACAGAGTGTCTCAAAAAAAAAAAAATCACCAAAACTGGAAGGAAAGCTTTGTAGCGTTTTCACTTGCCCTTGCTCCGACCTCTACCTGGCACAGTGGCAATCTTGGTCTTGAAGTGACAGTAGCCATGTTCCCACTTTGGGACGTTGGCCCTTCAAATAAGAGGAAAATCATTTGCAAATTATTATGTATGTCTGTTCTAACCTGCCTGTCTAACTTGAAGGATTAATGTCAGGAGCTCATCTCTGTCTCGCCTAACTTGAAACTCAGATGAGAACAGTAGGCATTGTTCATAAATCTACAAGGTGGACTGAAGGCCCAAAGGTGCCTGGGGCATGAGGTTATGGGCCAAGCCATATCATAGATCACCTAAGATGTGGAGGAAAGCCTGAGTGAGATTCTTTTGGAAATTAGACTTTTAAAAACCGCCAAATATAGAGGAACTTAGAGAGTCATGCCCATACTCAGGGCAAGATTCATGTTTGGAAAAATTCTAAAAAGACTGTAAGAGTTCTCTGTAGGCTGAAATCTTAACACAAATCCTGCTGAGTGTTAAAGTACTGTAGCACAAAGCTGGGATGGCGTTCGCCCCCCCCCCATTTGCATGTATATGTTTATGTTTTGTGTGCATGTTAATTGTTTATTTGACATCCTGGAATTCTAGAAAATCTCTGTCAAACATTTGCTGAACACAAGAAAAAAAAGAAAAAAAATAGAGATTTCAATGACCACACATGACAAATAATAGTTATTTAAAAAACTCTCAATGAGCTATTCTAGCCTTCAACAATTAAAACAAATAAAACCAAAGCCAAACCAAACCAAAACATACAAACAAAGAAAACTAAAAAAAAAAAAAAAAAAAAAAAAAAAGCAAAACAAAACCTGGGAAGACAGAGAATCAAATTTTAAAGTTACAAAATAATAACAGTTAAACATTTAACAAAAATTGTCTCTGAGGAATCCCAAACGTCAGACTTATTAGACACAGACTTTAAAACAACAATGTTAAATGTACTCACAGAGCTAAAGGAAAATGCAGAAAAAGAGCTAAACGAAATCAGGAAAACAATGTATGAACAAAATGATAAGACTATAATAAAGGAAAAGAAATTACAAAAAGGAACTAAATAGAAATTCTGAAGCAAAAAAGTACAATAACCAAAATGAAAAATTCATAAGAGGGGTTCAAAAACGGATTTGAACATGCAGAAAAAAGAAGACTCACCAAACTTAAAGATGAGACAGTAGAAATAACAGAATATGAAGCAGAAATATAAAAGAATTAAAAAATGTGAATAGATCCTAAGGAAAATGTGGGACACCATAAAGTGGATCACATCACATTATGGAGCCCCAAGAATGAGAAGAGAGAGTGGAAGGGATAAGATTGAATAAATGACGGCTAAAAAATGGCTCAAATTGATGAAATACATGAATCTACACATATAAGAATCTCAACAAACACCAAGTAGAATAAGCTCAAAGGAACCTATACCAAGACACATTATAACCAACTTGTCAAAAGACAAAGACAGTATATTGAAAGCAGCAAGAGCAAACTCATCACATATGGGAAATTTTCTATAAGATTATCTGCTGATTTCTCATCAAAAGTTTCAGAGACCAAAGGGAGGGAGGTGAGATATGTATGATGAAAGAAAATTTTTAAAAGGAACTATTCACCAAGAATTCTAATCTGGCAACACTGTCTGTCAGAAATGAGGAAGAAATTAAAACATTCCTGGATAAGCTGAGAGAGTTCACTACCACTAGACCAGCCCTAAAGAAAAGCTAAAGAACTATGAAGTTGAAATAAAAGAGTATTGGAGAGAAATTTGAAGCTGTGTACAGAAATAATAATCTGTGGTAATGGCAATTGCTTGGACAAATATAAAAGCCTGTAATTAAAATATTACTTGGTATGTAACTCAAGTTTTTATTTTTTGAATGATTTAAAAGACATGCAAGAGGTATTTTTTTAAAAGTTATTAGACACACCATGTATAAAGATGAAATATGCAGCAAGGTGCAGTGGCTCACTCCTGTAATCCTAGCACTCTGGGAGGCCCAGGCAAGCTCAAGCTCAGGAGTTCAAGACCAGCCTGGGCAAGAGTAAGACCCAATCTCTAGAGAAATACAAAAATTAGCCAGGTGTTGTAGTGGGTAGCTACTCAGAAGGCTGAGGCAGGAGGATCACTTGAGCCCAAGAGTTTCAGGTTGCTATGAGCTATGATGACTCCTTGGCACTCTACTCAGGGGACAGAGTGAAACTATCTCTCAGAAAAGAAGAAAGAAAGATGGAATATGCAACATCAATAAGATAAAGAGGTGGAATTTTTGTTTGTTTGTTTGTTTGTTTTGCAGTTTTTGGACTGGCTGGGTCTCAATCTACCACCTCCAGTACATGGGGCCAGTGCCCCACTCCTTTTGAGCCACAGGCACTGCCCAAGAGGTAGAATTTTTTAAGAGCAAAAGAATTGCATAAAAGCAAGTTTTTTATGTGCAATTGAAGTTAAACTGCTATCAATTCAAATAAGGTTGGTGTGATTTTAGGATGTTAAATGTAAGTGTATGGCAACTACAAGGAAAATTGCTATAGACTGTACAGAAAGGAAAATGGAAAGGGAATAAACACATTTTACTACAAAATGTAAACTAAACACAAAAAATGGTAGTAGTAGTAGAGGAAATGTGAAACAAGAAAACTTGGAAGACAGAAAACAGAGCAAAATGGCAGACATCCTTCCTTATCAGTAATTATATTAAATGCAAATGAATCGAACTCTCCAAACAAAAGGCTGAAATCCACACAATGAGAAAAAAAATCATCTAAATATATGCTACATACAAGAAATCTAAAGACACAAACAGGTCAAAAGTTAAAGGATGGAATAACATATTCCATACAAATAATAACCAAGATACAATTATAAAGGGCAACTTTAAGTCTAAAACTTATAATAGACAAAGAAGGGCATTATTTATTGATAAAAGGTCAATTATCAATAAAGTATAACACCTATGAATGTGCTAAACAGCAGACTTCCAAAATGAATGAAGAAAATATTGACATAATCTTAGGGAGAAACAGTTATACAAGGATAGGTGGAGATGTAAATACCCACTTTCAATAATGGATAAAACAACCAAATGGAAGATCAGTAAGGATATGGATATAGGTATCAGTAACAGAAATACAAAATGTTTTTCTTCCAGCAGCAGAATAAATATTTTTCTAAAGTTTATGTGGACATTATTCAGGATGCATTAGAAGTTGGATCCCAAAACAAGTCAATCACTTTTTTAAAAGATTAAAATTATTCTAAGTATCTTTTCTGATTACAATAAAATAAAAGAAGAAATTAATGACAAGAAAAATAAGAAACTTCACAAGTATGCGGAAGTTAAATAATTCTTAACATATTAAACACATTCCTAACAACAAATGAAGAAAACAGAAGGGAAACAAAGAAAAATACTCTGAGAAAAATGAAAATGAAAAACAAAAGCAAGGTGTGGCGGCTCCCTCCTGTAATCCTAGCACACTGGGAGACTGAGGCAGGTGGATGACCTGAGCTCAGGAGTTCGAGACCAACCAGTACAATAATGAGACCTCATCTCTAAAAATAGCCAGGCGTTGTGGCAGGTACCTATAGTCTCAGCTACTTGGGAGGCTGAGGCAAGAGAATCACTTGAGCCCAAGAGTTTGAGGTTGCTGTGAGCTATGATACCACGGCACTCTACCAAGGGTGACAAAGTGAAACTCTGTCTTACAAAAAAATGCCAAAACTTATGAAAAACAATGAAATTATCCATTATAAAATAATAGAAAAGTGAATTCAGCAGCATATTAAAAAGATTATACAACATGGCCAAGTGGGATTTCTTCTAAAATGCAAGGATGCTTCAACATATAAAAATCAATCAATGTATGGTCCACGTTAATATAATGAAGGAAAAAAACCCGCATAATCATCTCAACTGATGCAGAAAATGAAAAAAATTCAACACCCATTCCATAGAAAAATATTCAATAAACTAGGAACAGAAAATTTCTCACATGATAAAGGTCATATACAAACAGCCTGAAGTTACCATCATATATGATGGTGAAAGAGTGAAAGCTTTTCCCTTATGCTCAGAGAAGACAGGAATGTCTGCTTTCACCACTTCTAGTTAATACGGTTCCAGCAAGAGGGACTAGATAAGGAAAAAGAAATAAAAAGTATCCAAGTTGCGGGGGGTGAGGGGAGGATTAGGAAGAGGTAAAATTATATCTTATTGCAGATGATATCTTTTATGTAGAAAAATCTTAAAGAATACACAAACACACCCCCGCATGCACGCAAACCTGTTAGAGCTATTAAACATATTCAGTGACATTGCAGGGTACAAAATTAACACTTAGAAAGCAGTTTCATTCCTATACACTGACAATGAACAATGCAAAAGAAAATTAAAGCCATTCCATTCATAATAATATTAAAAGGAATAAAACACTTAGGAACAAACCTTTAGCAAGAAGGTAAAAGACTCGTACAGTGAAAACTACTAAACAATGCTAATAGTAATTAAAGGAGACATACATAAATGGAAAGACATCTGTGTTCATGGATTCGAAGAATTCATCTGGTCAAGATGGCTGTACTACACAAGGTATTCTATAGATTCAGTTCAATCCCTATCACAATTACAAGGGCATATTACTGAAATAGTAAAGCCCATTCTACAATTTATAATAGAATCTCAAGGGACCCTGAATAGCCAAAACAATCTTGAAAAAAAAGAGACACTTAGAGATTTGCAAATCTTTAGGGGTGAGATTTCAAAACTTCCCACAAAGCTACAGCAATGAAAACTGTGGGGTTGGCACAAAGACAGATATGTGGACCAATAGAATAGAACAGAGAGCTTGAAAATAAATCACTGTGAACGTGGTCAACATAGGTGTGACACCAACCAAGAAGAAAAGGCAGTCTTTTCAATAAATATTTCTGAGAAAACTAGATAAACACAGCAAGCAAAAGAATGATGTTGAACACTTAACTTTATACCATATATACAAAAATTAACTCAAAAGTGACAGAAGACCTAAACTTATGAGCTGAAACTATAAAACTCTTAGAAGAAAACTTAGGGAAGAATCTTCATGAGACGACTGGGCAATAATTTCTTGACTATGACATCAAAAGCACAAACATCAGGAAAAAATAGACAAATTGGACTTCAAAATTTGAAACTTCCATGCATCAATGATTACTACCAAGAAAGTCAAAAGACAATCCACAGAATGGGAAAAATATTTGCAAATCATATATCTAATAAGGGATTAATATCCAGAATATATAAATAAATAACTGCTAGAGTTCAAGGACAAAAGTGCATGCAATTTAATTTCATAATGGACAAAGGACTTGAATAAACATTCCTCTAAAGAAGACATACACGTGGGCGATGCCCGTGGCTCACTGAGTAGAGCACCAGCCCCATATACCTAGGGTGGAGGGTTCAAACCCAGCTCCGGCCAAACTGTAACAAAAAATAGCCGGGCGTTGTGGTGAATGCCTGTAATCCCAGCTACTCTGGGCTGAGGCAAGAGAATTGCCCAGGGTCAAGAGCTGGAGGTTGCTGTGAGCTGTGACACCAGGGCACTCAACCGAGGGCAACAAAGTGAGACTCTGTCTCCAAAAAAAAAAAGAACAAGAAGAAGATATACATGTGAAAAGACGTTTAACATCATGAGCCATCAGGGAAATTCAAGTCAAAATCGCAATGAGATACCACTTCACATATGTTATAATGGCTATAATTAAAAAAAGAAAATCTATAGAACACCTTGGGTAGTACAGCCATCTTGGCAAGATGAATTCTTGCAATCCATGAACACAGGTGTTTTTCCACTTATGTATGTCTCCCTTAATTACTTTTAGCAATATTTAGCAGTTTTCACTGTACGAGTCTTTTACCGTCTTGCTAAGGTTTGTTCCATTGGAACCTTCATGTGCTGCTGGTGGAAATGCAAAATGGTACAGCTGCTGGCAGAAACACTTTGGCAGTCCCTCATAAAACCAAGATTAACACATGATTCTACTCCAAGTTACAGAGCCCAAAGGACTGACACTGGGGACTCCAACAGATACTTCTACACCCATGTTTATGGCAGCATTATTCACCACAGCTGGAGGGTGCAAACAACTCCAGTGTCTATCCACAGATGAACAGATGAACCAAGTACAGTATGCATACATGGAATATGCATGGGAATGTATTTCATGGATGAATATGTCAGCCTTTTATAGTATATTCACTCTGATCTATTCAGCCATAAAAAGGAATGAATTTGCTACAACATTGATGAACCCTGAAAACATCATGCTAATTGCCAAAAGGACAAATATGGCGCGATTCTCCTTATCTGAGCACCTTCACAGAGACAGAACGTCGCACGGAGGTTACTAAGGGGTTGGGTAAGGAGGAACGGAGGGTTACTATTTAATGAATATAGGTTTTCCTTTTGAAATAATGAAAACATTTTGTAAATAGACAGTGGTGATGGTGGCACAACATTGTGAATTTAATTATTGCTAATGAGATGTACACTTAAAAATGGTGAAAATGGTAAATCTTATGCTATGTATAATTTACTGCAATAAAAAAAGAAGCAAAGGGAAGAAGATTACCTAAGAATCTCTGATGGAGGCGTGGCTGTGAAGAAGATTGAGAGGGCACGAAAGACTTAGACGATCATGTTGAGACGTAAAGAGGTCAGCTAGGTGAGATGATAGTGGCCCCTGTGTAGAAGGGGACAATAGTGCAGTGAGTCAGTGTCTGGTGATGCCAAGAGCACGTTCAGTGGGGTCTCCAAAGAGCTAAGGGCCAAGCAGGTGACGTTTATTAAGCTCTCGTAGGCTTCCAGGGGCCAGGATGGTGACATGGCAGAGAGGGTTCAAGAAGCCCTCTCTGCAACCAGCCCAGCCCCTCTCAGGACCCGCCCACAGCTCCCCAATCAGCCCTGATAGGAACTGCCGCCCTGCTTCGCCCACCCTGCAGAAGTGAGCAGCAGGGCTCCCCTCAGGTCTGCCCTGTAGTCCAGCACCAGCTGCTCTCTGTCTCTGCACCTGTCTCCTTTCTCTGTCACTCGGCTGCCCCTGGCTTCCTGTCTGTCCCTTCACGGGATGTGCTGCAGCCACACAGCTCCCCAGAGCAATTCCCGTCATCCCAGCTCCTCTCCGGGAGGGCACTAGGCAGCCCCCAGAGCTCTCCCCCAACCAGCTGCCCAGGCGCTCCACAAGACAGCAACTGAGGCTGGAGATGCGACCTAGGCCCTCCCCGATTAGCAGAAACTCCAGGCATGAGTCATGGCCTGATTCCTCTAGAAAATAAAACTTAAGGCGAGAAGTAAGATTCAACGATTTATTTGAGAATCATAAGACGACGAGATGGACGAGATGGATGAGAGGGATAGACCACAGAGAAGGGAAGACGTGAGATTGTCACCTGATGGGCGTTCACGTCATGAAGGGCAGGGAGGACGCGAGGCCCGTGACCTGGTGTCCCCTCAGCACAGGCGCCTTCTGCACAGTGCTGCGGGAGGTCCCCCGAGGGGCTGGGGGACGTCGCTGGCGGTCCCCTCCTCCTCCTGTTTCTCGCTGTCAGCTCTCAGTCCAGTTCCCTCCTCACACTCTCCAGATTGCAGCTTCTTACCCGAGATGGCTGTTCAGGAAGCCAAATCCCATTACCCAACAGGGCAGCGTGTCTTCCAAATTCAAATAGAGGGAGGTGCAGAAGTTCAAACGGTGGCCCGTCAAAAGACTTGGGCACCCGAAATCTGTGACTATACTCTTATTCAGGAAAGGGGTCTATAGTCAGTAAGTGAAGGATCTGGAGATGAGATCACCCCAGATTAGGATGGACCCCAAAGCTAATGACAAGCATCCTTCTGAGAGAAGGGGACAGGAGCAGCTCACATGAAAACAGAGAGGCAGAGGTTACACTGATGCCACCACAAATTGAAGAGTGCCTGGAATCCCCAGCAGAGGACAGCGGGAATAGATTCTCTCCTAGGCCCCCAGGAGGAGCATGACTGCACACACCTGCTTTCAAGCCTTTGGCCCCCAGAACTGCACGAGAAACAGGCTATTGTTCTAAGCCACCCATTCATGATGATTTCTCACAGCAGCCTCAGGACACTAATGCGAGGGGTGGCAGGGACAGCTGGGGCCTCCCGTCTGGACAGTGATAGGACAGGGCAGAGGAGGAAACTTCAGGTGAGCAACTTTCAAGTCCGATATAACACGCCCCTGACACGCACACACCCAGGAGGTGGGGGGGACAACCAGATCCAAAGACGCAGCCCTGCTTGTGGGTGGCAGGTGGGAAGTGGAGCTGGAAACCAAAGAGGCGGAGAGGTGAGATCAAAGGGAGTCGCAGGTCATTAAAAATGGATGCTGTTGTCAATGAGGATTACGGCAGGGGATGCAGAGAGGGGAAGAAGGGGATAAATATAGGGTTGAAATGATCTAAGCGGTGGAAATGAGCTCTGGTAGGAAGGGAGTGATAGCAGTGATTATTTGGCAAGAAATGAACTTTCGAATGGCTTGAATTTCAGGTGATACTCACGGGAACTGGCAATAGTGGCTGACCTGCATGGGAAGAGGGCATCCATCCCTCTCTGCTTCCTCCAAGTGCCGTGAAGAGCGCTGGGAGCCAGGCTAAGTGCCCCTATGCAAGGTAGATGCTCCTGGGTCATCCCAGCTAGAGGGAGATGCTAGAAGAAGTGGGAGGTTGAAGGCGAAAGAGAGTCTTCTGTCCATGGAATAGGGGTCCACTGAGGCCGTGAGAAAGGGGAGTGGGGTGTGTGGTTTGGGGCGGCAAAGGATACCAATTGACTTAAACTACTTTAAAGAGCTAATTTTACAGACATTCAGGAATCATAAAGGGACTTAGAACCAGAAAACCTAGAACCAAGGAGAAATCTTTCCCCTCTAAGGGGTCTTCAGGGCATCCCTGGTGTGAGCCTCTCTCTCATCTCCTCCACACTCCTGCACACCAGCCCTGCACACCATTCCCAGCACACCACCCTTGCACACTAGCCCCGGCACACCAGCCCCTGCACACCAGCCCTGCACACCAGTCCCTGCATACCGCCCCTGCACACCAGTCCCAGCACACCACCCCTGCACACTATCCCCAGTACACCAGCCTCTGCACACCAGCCACCAGCCCTGCAAACCAGCCCTGTACACCAGTCCCTATACACCAGCCCTGCACAATCCCTGGCACACCAGCCCCTGCAGGCTCCTGTGCCTCCCTTGACCTTTGTCTTGTTCCCACATGCACATGGCTTGCCATCTGCCCCTGACCTTATATAACCGTGTTACAGGGAGATCCAAAAGCTAAGGAATTCTCCGTCTGGGCATCGCAGTTCATACCTGTAATCCCAGCACCCTAGAAGACTGAGCTGGGATGATCTCTTAAAGCCAGGAACTTGTAACCAGCCTGGGCAACACAGTAAGACCCTGTCTCTACAAAAACCTGTGTGGTCACAGGTGCCTATAGTCCAAGCTACTCAGGAGACTGAGGTAAGAGGATTGCTTGAGCCCAGGAGTCTGAGGTTGCAGTAAACTGTGATGACCCCACTGCCCTCCAGTCCGGGTGACAGAGTGAGACCCCAGCTCTTAAAAAAAACAAAAAGGGCAGGGCATGGTGTCTCACACCTTTAATCCCAGCACTTGGGAGGCCAAGGTGGTGGATTGCCTGAGCTCATGAGACCAACCTGAGCAAGAAATAAAAAAATAGCTGGGTGTTGTGGTGGGCACCAGTAGTCTCAGCTACTTGGGAGGGTGAGGCAAGAGGACCACTTACATCCAAGAGTTTGAGGTTGCTGTGAGCTGCACCACAACGGCACTCTACCAGGGGTGACAAAGTGAGACTCGGTTTCAAAACAACAACAACAAAAAAAACAAAACAAAAAAACCCCCCCGACTCTCTTTCTTAGCAATATGAATATGAAACTGGCCCAATATACACAACATACTGTGTGATTGGTTCTATGCAGCCCACAGAGTGGTTCTCCTGGAGTCCAACCCAAGATCTGATCAAGTAGATACGATGGTCTCAAGCGAAACAAATGTGTCCACCGGGGATGCTCCTTGCTGGGCTGTCTATGGTATGGTAGGCTGAAAAATGTCCACTGAAGATATAAGGTCCTAACTCCCAGAAACTGACAAATGATGTGATTAAGTTAGGGAGCTCATGGTAGATAGATTATCCTGGATTATCCAGGTGGGTTCTAAATGAGGCATACGTCTTTTGTATAAGTGAGGTAAAGGGAGAATTACACACACAAACACACACTGGGGCGAAGGCGATGTGACAAAAGAAGAAGAGATGGAAGAGCCAAGGAATGCTGAGGGCTACAAAGAGCTGGAAGGAGCTGGAAGGACCCTCTCCCAGAGCCTCAGAGGGCCTGCCCCTGTATGGACACCTTGATTTTGGCCCAGCGATACTGAGTTTGGACTTCTGGCTCTCAGAACCACAAGAGAAGGAATTTCTGTTGTTGTAAGCCCCTTAGTTTGTGTTAATTTGTTACAACAGCCCCAAGAAGTGAATACATATGTGGGAGAAGGGCAGATTAGGCACCCCAAACTGTGGCTCCTGCAAGAAGGAAGAGCAAAGAGAGTTTTGGGGTGTGCGTGGAGGAAATGGTCACGGGCTAGACTGAGGATTCTATTCCATAAACATGCTCAGTAGCAGGCACTGTGTGATGCCCATAAGATGCAGATACCCTTGAAAAGCAAGGACAGAAACGTGAGGTACCGAGTACCACCATAGAGATTTTGAGAGGAAACAGCCTGAGTAGAAGATGCGGGTGCTCTGTAGGGAACCGCTGTTATAGGAAGTGAAGAAGTGTGGGCGATCATGAACTTAGCACCCAAACAGAACTGGCCAGATGCCCAGAATGAGTGAGAAATGCAAACAAGAAAAGCCCGCCAGACACTGAATACAAACACACACACACCCACACCCTACGCTTTAATGCATTATGATATTTTAAAAATCCTGTTCTACTTCATCGCCTCTGGCTGTGTCTACATGAGGCCAAGACAATTGGGCAATTCGGCAGAATCAGGAGTCAAACAGAAGTTTAGGGAGGCAGCACACTGTAGAGGTCTAATACAGTGATATATCATAAGCAACATGTATTTGACCTTCACCCCTGTTTCTAGGACAAAAGTGATAAGAGCCCTAAAAGTGAAAAGAGCATCTTTTTTTTTCCCCCTCACTCTTTCACCCTGGGTAGAGTACAGTGGCGTCAGCTTAGCTCACAGCAATCTCAAATTCGTGGGCTCAGGTGATTCTTCCTTCTAGTAGCTGGGACTACAGGCACCCACCGCAATGCCTAACTAATTTTTCCATTTTTAGTAGAGATGGGGGTCTCACTCTTGCTCAGGCTGGTGTCAAACTTCTGAGCTCACGTGATCCATTCACCTCAGACTCCCAAAGTGCTATTACAGGAGTGAGCCACCACTACTGTGAAAGGAGCATCTTTTTTTAATTCACATCAAGCCCCTTCACTGCAGGGGCACTTCTGTTAATGAGGGGACTTCTGGGAAGTCCCTCTCAGTGCCGGTTAACAGGGGAGCCAATGACAGTGATTAGAGGGCTGGAACTTTTAGCCCCTCACTCTACCTCCAGGGAGAGGAAAGGGGAACGGGGATCGACTCAGTCACCAGTGGCTCATGATTTGCTCAATCATGCCTATGTGATGAAGCCTCCATAAAAATCCAGGCTGGCAAAGACATGGAGGTGCTGGGAGGGTGGCATGCCCAGAGAGGGTGTGGAAGCTCTGCGTCCCTCCTCACACTTTGCTCCAATTATCTCTTCCATCTGGCTGTTCTCAGCTTGTATTCTTTTCTAATGAACCAACAATCTAGTAAGTCAACTCTTTTCCTGAGTTCTGTGAGCTGTTTTAGCAAGTTATCTAACTCGAGGAAGGGTCTGTGGGAGCCTCTCTGATTGACAGCTCGCTGGTCATAGTATATGTGGTAACCTGGACTTTCCATTGTGTGTCTGAAGTGGGGACAGTCATGTAGGACTGACCCTTGACCACAGGGCTCTGCACTAACTCCAGGTAATGTCGGAATTGAGTTGAATTGTAGGATGCCCAGTTGGCATGGTCTGCAGAGAATCGCTTGGTGTGGGAAAACAATCACACATTTGGGCCCCTGTGTGTGTGCAGTAGAGAGGAAGACAGCTCACTTTCTGTTGTATTTTTCCCTAGCTTGTTGCACCATAGTACTGATGAAGACACAGCTGGAGCTTACAGAAGTGGCGGCACACAGCCCAGAGCCACGGAGCTGAGCAGCAGACCAGAATTTGAGTCTGGGTCTATCTGACTCCAAAACGCCTGGTTTTCCCATCAGTATTCAGACTGAATGAATCTAGGTGCTCTATGAATCTTCTTGAGCAACTTGGCTGAGACGAAATGTGTCAGGGCAACTGAGACACACAAAAAAAGTAGGGCAAAAATCTGTTCAGAAAGCACCTCACCATATTAGAGACACCTGATTTTTCCCCTCAGCCTGCCTCCCTCAGGAAATCCATGGAGAAGCTTCAGGGAAGCCTTAGACCCTCTGAAATTGTTTACAAAATTGACTTATGGTCATTTTCTGGGTGGCAAGGAGTACCTCTTCTCAGTCTCAAGATATGTTCATCTTCTTACAACAGACATATAGGAAAGCATGCCAGATATCATGAGTAAGCATCAATCTTCCTAACGTCAGCTATCCACAGCCCGCAAATACAGACAGTGCTTGGGCGGAAGGATATTTGCATATAAATATACCTGTTTTATTTTTCAGCTTAGGAAACTTCTATAAAGGTGCCCCCAAAAGCAAACTCAAGTTATCAGCTCTTCTCGATTACATAGACTTCATTACAATTATTTCTAGCCTTGCATCAACATTCCCTTTTCATTCCCCCTAAGGCTTCCTAAAGCACTGTGATTTAGGTTAATTAACAGGTGGCCTCATCCACATAGGAGAAGTGTGCACAAGGAGCCAAGTAAAAGCTTGAGTCAGGATAAGGCATAGATTTCCTCCTCACATACTTGTTCTGCCAAAACCTACCTGTGTTCATCTGAGTTCCTCAGAGAAACAGAACAGAGAGAGAGAGAGAAAGCCTGAGATTTATTACAAGGAATTAGCTTGTGTAAATGTAGAGGCTGAGACATCCCAACATCTTCATTCAGCAAGATGAAGACCCAGGAGAGCAGGTGGCGTGAAGTGTCAGTCCAAGTCCAAAGCAGAGACTGACACCCAACTCGAACACTCCAACTGTCCTTCTACTTTAACCTTTTGTTTTATTCAGGCTTTCAATGGATTGAATGAGGCCCATCCATATCAGGAAGGGAAATCTGCTTTACTTTCAATTCAGATGTCAATCTAATTCAGGAACATTCTCACAGATACACTCAGAATGTTTAACCAAATATCTGGGCACCCCATGGCTCAGTCAAGTTAAGATGTAAAATCAGCTGTCACATCACCTGTTTACCCTACTCTCCAGGCCCAGAGGGAGAGGGCTCTGTGTCCTCTAATATGAATTCCTCTACCTGCCTCAGCCTGACCCTCCAGCTCCTAACATCCTTGAGAATTGACTAAAGGTAGGAAACCAGCAAAGTCAAAAAGTGCAATCTTCCAGATGATTCATAACAACCCTCCTGCGGAAAAGGCTATAGACATTATGAAGTAGATTATAAGCAGATCAACAAATATACAGATTGATAGGAGAAATACGACTTAGCCTTAGATCAGTAGTGTGATTGTACTTTAATCTATTTTACATTAAAAAAAGCTAAAAAAGAATAATAAAAATGTTTCCAGCATAAATAAAAGACAAATATTTAAGGTGATGGATATCCCAAGTACACTGATTTGATTTTTATACATCATGTGAATGTATTGAATTGTCACATGTACCCCAAAACTATGTATATTTATTAATATTATGTATCAGTAAAGTTAAAAACTCTAATTGAATATTGCAGTAAGGAAGGATTTTTTTGCCAATGAGAGGAAACAATGCAAAATGGATTATGCACAAAATAAATCTACTGACTCGGATAAATGAAAATTCCAGAAGAGAAACCTATCATTACACACATAGTGTGGCTGGAGTCCAGGGCTCAGATAATGTCATCAGGAATGAATCTCTTTTCTGTGCTTTCCCAGAGAGCCTCTGTCTGTGAAGTGGCAAGATGGCAGCCGGTGATTCTACACTTATATTCTCACAAATGCAAGTCTAAAGTCCTAAACATGACTCTCCAGATCAGTCCTGAACAGATCATTGTGTTCTGGAGGCTGCCATGCTAACACTGATCAAGCCCGTGTAATATGCCACCAGTGCAACCTGCTTAGCATCAACACCATCAAGACCTCCTGGCCTGAGAGTAGCAGAGTGAAGTCAGAGAGTCCCTGACAGAACAGACATGAGTGGTGGTGGTGAAAATAACAATGTGCTTATTACATGACTTTTTAAAATCCTGTAGATATTTGAATACAATTCTAAGATAGTAGTTCTCACTGGGAGTGATTTTGCCCCCACTGACATTTGACAATGTGTGAAAACATTTTTGTTTGTCACAACTGAGTGGTGTTACTGGCATCTAGTAAGTAGAGGTCAGGATGCTGCTAAAACTCTATGACCCACAAGACAGTCCCCTCCCCACCAACAGCAAAGACTTATTTGGCCCAAAACATGAATAGTGCTGAGGCTGAGAAACCCTCTTCTATGAACAAAATGCTACCAGAATCTGTGATGTCATCAGAAAAGAGAAAAAGATTTCCATCCAAGTATGCCTAGAATATTCATATCTTTGCAATTTGTGAATACTTGTTGGCACTTCAAAATGGGAAAGGGGCCCAGATCCATCCCTGCTTCCCCTAACTCTTGAACTAAACTTCCAGCCCCATCCATCTGTATATCAAGAATTATAATCATTTAAGTGACCATTTCAGATCCAAAGCAATTAGGAGGGAAAATCCTAGTGGGCTTTTTACAAATCAACATTATGGGCAATAGTGTATACGACAGATGGCAAACACTGGGCTGTGATCTCTTCAGTGAAGACCAGCCAAATGGCTGAGCATATTCCATCATGCGGAGCTTGGAGGGGGCTGGCTGCCCATCTGCACTTCCTGTTCTTTGGTCCATATTGGTTGGTAAAAGCATCAGGCTCAGAGTTTTCTGGAGTATGTTCTTTGAGGCCTCCGTTGGTACCCCTGTGGAAATGCGCTCCATGGAGAGATAGGTAAGAACTTTGCAATCCTTCATTATGTTGTCAATTAGGATGCTCTGGGTGCAGATGGCTGAAAGCCCTACTCAAATGTGTTTTCAACAATAGGGCAATGCATTATTGCAAATAATAATAAATCCAGAGGTCAGGATTTATTTCGCTGCAGGTCACCCAGCCTATTCTCCCCTGCAACAGTTACAGGTATCCCAGCCAGGTACCTCAAACCCAAAGCAGGTAGAGGGCCCTGTTTCTTATAAGTGAGACCTTTCCCAAAAGCCACCTAACATACTCTCCTTATGTCTTATTGGCCAGGATTGAGTCCCATGCCACTCCCCAGACCAATTCCTTAAGAACAAAATGGGTTTACAATGATTGGGTTAGGAGTCTAATCACCTAATGACTACTGTACTCATTTACTAGGAGGTTGGTGTTGATCCTTGGCAAATCAAAGTTACCTTCCCTGGTATGTCAGTTGCAGTGTTAAGGTCATATTTAAGAGTTGTGGCTGTTGTTAATATTGCATTCTGTCCAAGACAATTTACAAGTTTGAGCTTCAATGGGATTGCAGCAATATTTGGTTATAAATGATGAACTCACTTAGCGCAATCCCCAAGGGTAGTGGTAAATGGGCATTTCTCTTGATGGCGATGTTTGCAAGGTTTCCTTAAGGATGGGCATAACTAACTAGAATACTTAAGAATATTAGAGCTGAAAACAACTTTTAAGTTTTCTATGAAAATGTGTCTGATTGTCAGCAAGTCTTTGGAAAAGAAGCCCAAATCTCAAAGCCTCAATAATCCAATGGGCTAAGTTCTATGATAACAAGGGTGACATGATCCAAGGGTGACCACCATACTATTGTGACAAAGACTTCAAATGCCCCTACCTAAGTTGAAGGACCCCTAATACCTCTGACTAGCTTTGACAGAGACGATTCCACATTTTAGTGACCATTATTTGTGATATTCTATTCCAGTTACAAACTACCTTCCTCATGAGTAACGAGAGATCATTAATGAAACAAGGAAGGGCAAAGGTTTTGGAAGCTAAAGGTTTTGACATTTGTGATACATTTTTTAAAAAGTGAAAACACAAATGAAAAACAGACAATAGCCCTAAAGAAGAAACAAGCACATTTAGGAGCAATTAGCCATCCTTCATTGATTTATTATTATTATTAGTCACTTAATCTATTCTTCCTAATTTAGAGTATTTTACCTTGGAGTCAGAGCCTTATAAACTTCATCTAGAGCTCTGTAACTCTTATCTGATTGACATTAAGTCTCCTCCAGGTGACTTTTCTTCCTTGAACTTCTTTTATTTTTAATTTTAGTTTTTATTTTTGAGACAGCATCGTGCTCTGTTGCCCAGACTAGATAAAGTGGTGTCATCACAGCTCACAGCAATCTCAAACTCATGGGTTCAAGCAATCCTCTTGCCTTCCTCGCATTCCTGAGTAGCTGAGACTACAGGAATGAGCCAGCACACTTGGCTAATTTTTCTACTTTTTGTAGAGATGGGGTCTTGCTTTTGCTCAGGCTGGTCTTAAACTCCTGTCCTCAAGCAATCCTCCTGTCTTGGCCTCCCAAAAGAGCTAGGATTGCAGCCATGAGTCACTGCACCTGGCCCCTTTGCACTGTTTGCCTCATCTCAGAGAAGAAGCTGCCTATGGGAATCATGGGTGCTGTTATCTCTCTCTCAGTTCTTGTGCCCTTAGAAACAGTAGATTGTACATGCTGGCCCCTGTGGTTGGGTGGGACATTCTGAGTGGAAGTTATGTGTAACATCTGTGAGCCAGAGCATTTATCTGCCAAGGTGCCAGACTTTCTGGGCCTTTCTTTTCCTTTGCTACAGAAACCAGCAACATCTAAGATGATGGCTGCTCTATCAGCCTAGGTACTCAAGCCAAGGACATGTAGCAGAACCCTCAGCTCACCTGTGATGGGAATCTGGTTTGGGAAACAAACTTAAAAAGCACATTTAAAAATTAAACCCATAGTTTTGTATGCTTGTTACTTGTTACTGAAGCTTGACCTAGCCCCTCTTAACTAAAACACCTTCCAGAAATCATTTCTGTAGCAATCAAAGAAGACAATATTGAGGAGGGAAGCCATGGTGGAGGGGACAAGGGAGTGGCAATGTGGTGTTTAGAATGACCCCTATGTTCACACCTATATAAACTACCCTTGAAAAGGGTGGGTAGGACTTGTGACTTGTTTCTGAACAAGAGAATAGGGCAAAGATGATGGGATGTCACTTCCATGATTACATTGTTGAGAAATTCTCCCCTGCTATCTTTGAACAAGTATGCCACCATGTGTGAGACAGTCTGTGGAGAAGATTACTTGAGGCAAGGAGCTATGTATGGCCTCTAGAAACTCAGAGCCTCGAGAAAACAGTACTGAGAGTCCTACAGCCAATGGAGATGAATTCTGCCAACCACATGCAGGAGCTGGGAAGGGGACTTTTCTGTGGTGGGACCTCTGATGAGACCTCAGCCCCAGCCAACACTTGATCGCAACCTTGTGAGATCATGAGCAGAGACTATGTCAGGCCTGGACTCCTGACACGTGGGAATTGTGAGATGAAAACTGTGTGTTGTTTTAGGCTGTTAATCTGTGGCAGTTTACTAGGTAGTAATAGAAGACCAGTACACTTTGAAAACATTTTCAGGTCAGAAGATTCTCCACTCTCTCAGCATTATTCATTCAATAATCAATCACTGAGCATCTGCAATGGGCCTGGCACTGTTTTAGGAACTTGGATTAGAAACATGAAAGAAACAGATATAGATATTTGTGCAGTAGTGCAGATGATGAGACGTGAGAAGGGCTGGATTCTGGATTCGTTCCGAAGGTATGGCCAGCAGAATTTTCTGAAAATGGGACCTGAGGAAACAGTGAAAGAGGGGAAGGTGTGGAGATTTGAGCCAAGTGCATGGAAGAACAGAGTGGCCATCAACCAAGACGTGGAAGGCTGGGAGTTGAGAGGATCAGGAGCCCAGCCAGGGCAAGGTGAGTCTGCAATGTCTTTCAGGTTTGACATGAGGCGAGTGAACAGACACATCTGGACTTGTCTGTTCTGGACTTGGCTGGACAAGACTAAGCTGGACAGAAGCATTTGGAAGTCCTTTAGCACAAAGGGGGTATTCACAGTCTTCAGACTGGAGGGGGTCCCTGAGTGAACAAGTAGGGAGAGGAAGGGGAAGGGAGGGAGGCTCTGACACTAAGAAATTGAGAGAAGAGGAAGTGCCAGCAAAGGAGCAGCCAGTGGATTGGGAAGAGGACCATGGAGTGTGGTGCCCTGTATGCCACAGGTAGAAAGGGAACCAAGGAAGACAGATGCTCAGCTGTATCAGACACTGCAGAGAGGTCACCTGGGATGATGGTGGAAACTTGACCCTTGGATTCAGCAACAAGGAGGTGATGATGCTGACAAGCACAATTATAGCAGTGGTGGGAGAACATGGGAGAAGGGTGTTAGGGACCAAGCATTTGTGTCCTCCCAGCCCTAGATTTATCTGTTGAAGCCCCAACTCTCAGTGCAGCTATATTTGGAATAAGGAGGTAACTAAGGTTAAATGGGATAATAAGGGTGGGGCTCTGGCCTGATAGAATTAGTGCCCTCACCAGCAGAGACAGGGAGATCTTGTCCTGCCTCTAGGGAAGGTCATGTGATGACTTAGCCAGGAGGCTGCCTTCTGGAAACCATAAAGAGGCCCTCACTGGAAACTTTGAGTCATCCTTAATCTTACTGTTGACCCTCCAGTCTCCCAAATGTGAGAAAATACATTTGTTAGCTAAGCCACCCAATCTATGGTCTTTTTTAATGGTGGCTGGAGCAGAGAAATACAGAAGGTTACTGAAACAGCAAGTACCTTTAGATTCTGCAGCAAAGAAGTAGGGTGGCAGCCAGGAGAGGAATCATAGGGTTTTTGTTTTGTCTTGCTTTTCCCTTAAGATGGAAGAAATAACATTTTCAGATGTTTGTGGGAAAGAAACAATAGAAAATGAGAAGTTGGCATTGCCGGGGAGTGTGGAGGAGGATTTCTGGAGCCATGTCCTAGGGCAGCTGACAGGGCAGGAGACTAAACACACAGGGACAGGAGCAGGGACAGCTGAGGTGGCAGCAGAGAGACAGACAGGGAGGAAGCCTGGGGCCGGAGGAGCGAATAGGAGGTGTGGGACGTGCGCCTGGGAGAAAGCTGAGGGGTCCCAGGATGCCTCCTGAGCAGCAAGGCTAGACAGCAAGTCCTTCACAATGCACGGCTGCTGGTCTGGTCTGTGTGTCTCTCTGGCACCTCCAGCAGGTCAAGTGCAGGTGTAGACAAAGGCTGCTCTCTCAGGGGTTGAGATTTGTGCCAGGAGAGCACGATGAAGCAAAAGGAGCAAGAGGATCCGGATGCAGGCCGAGGTGTGAGTACAGGCCGGGGTAGGTATGCTGGAACCGAGCCGGTAAGGAGGGAGCACTTGCATTTTGGGAAACAAGGCACCCCCTTCCCGCCCCATCCACTGTGCAGGGGCTGCTGGGATTGGAGGTGAGTCTTTCCCAGCTTCCCAGCTCCTGGCACCCTCTAAATCTCCATGCTCTGCGAATCTGAACCATCCTATTGAAGCTGTAGGGACTGTTGCACCCAAAGGCATGTGGGTGCAGAGGACGTGTCCACACTGACGTGCTGCCTGCACTAGCGGGCACGTTAGCACCATGGCGGGACCTGTGGGATGGGGCTATCCAGGCCTTTCCAGGGGACACAGGTGGTTTCCATCCTGTCAGAACTGCTGCCCCATCTAGAGTACAGCTGGGCAGAAGGCAGAGGGAAGGACAGGGATAGGTCACCAGAGAGGGAGACAACAGGAAGAGAGAGGAAGTATCCTCGGCTAGCTTAGGACCCTCCGCACAGTGGGCTGACCACCCTGTCCACCTGCTGTGCTCAACAGCCAATGCGTTTTGCCTTTTGACGTTGAGGGCTGTGGGGCTGTCACTAATCATGTTTGTCTCAAAGTGGCCTTCGTCTTGGAGAAGGTTCAGAGACCAGATGGTACCATCATCACTACCCTGGGTCTGGAAGGAGCCCCTTCCCACCTGGGCACTGGTGGCCACCCACCCTCCAGTGTGTCCAGCCAGCTCCAGAACTCAGTCACCACCCCCTCCTACCTCTCCTGAGACACAGCTAATTACAGATTAGAACTGGCTAATTCTTCCTTTCTCCCGCTGTCTTTGACCTCGGTTTGTTATAGCTGTCTGCTGGAATGCCACTTGCACAAATACATATGTTAGGGCCTTTGATCTCCGAGAACAATGACATAGATTTATCAAATGTTTGCCTCTTTCTGCCTCTTTGACAAAGGCTGATTTATTGGATGCAGCCCTCGCCTCCCTTCCATTCTTGAAATATGAAGTGTTTGTGAATAGCCAAGGTAATATTTAATATCCTGCCAACGAGCCTTTTGCACTTGCTAACAAATGAACTACATTTCTGCCAAATGGCCCACATCTGTTTGTGCTCCTCTTTTTGACTGAACACATTAGCATGAAAATACCTTGTGGAGAGTGCCAAGTGTCCCTTTCTAGATGAGGGAGCAGGGACAATTCCCAGCAAGAGGACCACTTCCCAGGCAGCAGGAGCCCGGCTTGCAGCAGATGTTTTCCCCTCTCCTGGAGGGACGGGGCAGGAGCTGGTCTCCACGGGCTTGGGGCCAGGGAGCATTTAGTGTCCTCGCCCTCCACTTGCCTCACAGAAAGTCAGGGCGTGGGGGCAAGTGTGACAAACAGACTTTGCCAAGCCAGAAGTCTTTTCCCTAAAGCATTCCTAAGAAAGTGGCCTCGGAGCAGCATTTTATTTCTAGAAGAAAGCTGAAGTTTAAAGGTGCTGATTCAGGTGCTCTTGAAGGGATGTGGCTTTGCCTTGACTGGGGCTCTGTCTTCCCTGAACATGACACTGGCTTAGGAAATCCCACGGGGCATTTGGCTTAAAGAGCAGGTGGTGAAGTGTCCTGGGTTGTCATTGTGTTAATGGCCTCGTAATAAGCTACCCCGAACGGGGCCTGTACTTAAATGTGGTGCCTATAATGAGGTGGGACCAGGATGTAAACTGGCCAGGGCAGCCCTGCGGGGGCAACACCTTCAACTCACCATCTTGGCTGTGGGTAGGAGAGCCTGAGGGTCTGCAGAGCAGCCAGCTCTGGCTGGGCTGCCACTGTCCCCCAAGGGCTTGGGGGCCCACTTCCTCAAAGCTCCTGACTCCTCAATCTCTCCTAGGACCCAAATCCACCTTCTTGCCACCAAACTTCCCAGGTCTTTGGTGGTGGGAAGTGGTGGCTGCCTCCCCCACAGGGGCTCTGATTGATCTGAGCCAGGTTAAGTGAGTCGGCACGGGCACTAACCCTAAGTCAGGCCAGTGAGGACCCACGTCTCAGTCCTGAGTCTTCCTCTTTCTCACTAGCTTTGAATGAGATGCTTCTCCCAGCCAGTTCCCCACCACAGAGACAACCATAGTTAGCAGCTTTTTTCATTTTCTTCTGGAGATATTTTAGGCACCAGGGCAGGGATGTTCATTTTGTTCACTGCTACGTTCCTTGTGCCTGGAGCAGTACCTGCCCAAGGTAGGTAAATGTACTTAAACGAAGGAATGAATGATATTTAAGGAGTCTTGGCATCATAAGGGGAGAGAGTTTGCCAAGGGTGGTGCCCCCTGGGTCTGGTCGAGCATGAAGCCAACTTGCTTCTCAAACCTTTCCAGGCCATGAACCAACACATTCCTTCTTTTCATTAGGCCGTTTTCAGCTGGGATTTCCGTCACTTGCAAATTGTCACAGGAAGGCAGGTCATGGTCAGCTCAGGAGGGGGCACTGCCTCAATCAGCTGCGTACGACCAGACAACGGCTCTAACAGGGAAGACTGCTTCTCTCAGTCTGGTTTTGCACAGATTATCTATTTTGAAGGTGAACAATGCAAAATGGCAGTGTGAGGGGTCTGGACGACAGCCACAACTTGGGTCAGTTTTCATGTAAATAATTTCACTCTGCCTATTTGTAAAATAAATTCAGATCCTCTGACTGAATAGGCTGTCGGGGAGAAGAGTGTGAGGAGGATAGGGAGACGCTCCTGCTTCAGGAAACTTCCAGGCAGAGGAACCTGACTGAGGGAGGCCCTGGGGCCATGCCTCCTCTTCAGACCAGGAAACTACAGCTGAGACTGGCCAAGAAGGCTTCTCTCAAGTACCAGGCAATGGGCACATTCTAGGCTGAGGCTCAGGTGGCCAGTAGTCTGCAATGTTGGGAGAAAAAGGACTCTGTGAGTGGGCAGGGTGGAGTGGGCACTCTGGGCCATCCCCCGAGGTCCAGCCACTGAGCACTGGCAAAGGGAAGAGAAAGGGACGTGGGGAACCCATGAGGGACCCCCGTACAGTGAACGGCACCGCTTTGATTTCCAAGGCGGCACCCTGGGTATAAACCATGATCTTCTTTCTGCCAGTCACCCCAGGCAGGCCTGTGGTGCTCCCTCTGGTCCCTGCTCCTTTGTTGGCCCAGATCCAGCTCCATCATTGCTCCCTTGGTCTCCCCAGTTCTTCTAATCCATCCTCTGCTCTATGGCCTCAATTTTCTTTCTAAAGCACAAACCAAACCTTGCTACTTTCTGGCTTGAGTCTTTAGTGGCTCCCTATCGCCCTTGGGACATGCAGTGCAGATGACTTAGTCAGGCACAATTGAAGCTGGAAGTGGGTGTGCTTCCCAGACACCCGAGGCCCCTTCCTCTGCTTCTCCGCTCACCTGCTTTCTCTGCCTGGAATGGCTTTTCCCCTCCACTGCCCTCCCACCACGTTTGGCCTAATGACCACCAGCATATGCGGAATTCTTTCCTTTCAACCAAGAAACACACTGAGGTGTCATAGACACTACAGTAACCCCTAAAGAAAAAACCTGCAGGCGGGCCTGAGTTCTCAGTCTGGTCCCCTCCCTGGAGCCGGAGGACCTGCAGCCAGACCAGCCCTGTGACAGTGATGGGCCCAGGAGAAAGGACACACAGTCCCATGGAGAGGCGTGAGAGCAACGAGGATCACAGAGACAGAGATGGCCAGAAGCCCCCAGTGAGGCTCGGCAAAGATCACCCTGATCCCGGAGGCAGGGCCTGGAGACAGGCAAGACACTGTCCAAGGTTCTGGGCAAGAAACGGGGGCACGGGGGTCTCTTCTGCTTCCAATCCCCGGCTCTTCTTCCCCTGCTCCACAAAGTCTCCAGGGAGTGAAGTCCTGGGGCCATTTCTGTCCTCAACACAAGGCGCACGCAGAGCACGCGGAGCGTCCCATGCCCGGTGGAGAACAGAATAATTGCCCGGGGAGGGGCGGGGCCGTCCTCTCACGGGCCCTCCGTTTTGGTTTGCAGGTCCTCTCCTGCCTGTGGAAGCTGGCAGGGGCGGGGACACGTGCGACCTCTGCCTGCTTTATCTTGTTACCTTGCCTCTCCAGGAGTGACTGGATTGGGCGGGTTGGCTTTGCCTCCACCATTGTGTCCTGTGTTGTCCCCACCCTCTCAGCTATTGCAGTCCCCAGCTCCCTCAGCCACCAGCAGCTCATGGAGCGCCTCCCGGTTGTCCCCAGCTGAAGAAAGACAGGCTTCTTTGGTCAAGACCCTGGCAGGTCCTCCTCACCCACTGCGTGGGGGATCTGTACCCTTGATTTTCTCTGTACTTAGAGGTCCCCATTTGCTTGGCTTCTACTTCTCAGGCAGCTCCCCAGTTTGTGAAGCAGGAGGGACTCCCTTTGTGGAAGCTGACCCTGGAGGCATGGTGCTGGCTGTCTGCCACACGCTGCAGGTGAGGACTGAGTTCAGTCTGGAGGGAATGAGTTAAAACCAAGACTTCAGTGGAAGGTGTTTAGGAGTGAAAGTGCAGATAGAGATTAGATTCTCTGCTCCCGTATTTTAAAAGAAGAGAGAGGGGACCTGGCCAGGTGGCTGACACTTGTAATCCCAGCATTCTGGGAGGCCCAGGCAGGTGGATCGCTTGAGCTCAGGAGTTTGAGACCAACTTGAGCAAGAGTAAGACCCTGTCTCTACTAAAAATAGAAAAATTAGCCAAGTGCGGCAGCAGACACCTGTAGTCCCAGCTATTTGGAAGGCTGAGGCAAGAGGATCCCTCGAAGCTAGGAGTTTGAGGTTGCTGTGAGCTGTGACACCATGTCACTGTACTCATGTTGAGTGAGACTTTCTCTTTTTTTCAAAAGAAAAAAAAAATTAGTGTGGCGCCTGTGGCTTAAAAGAGTAGGGCTCGAGCCCCACATGCCGGAGGTGGCAGGTTCATCAAACCCAGCCCCAGCCAAAAAAAAAGAAAAAGAAAAAGAAAAGGCAGAGAGAGAGGGGTAAAAAGAGAGAACACCCTAGAAAAATGTTGGCTACGAAGGCAACTTGGACTTAATAACTCTGTGCTACTAACCTGAGTTTGAAGATACAGGAAGTGATGAAATGTATCAGTTTGGAGAATAGAGAGTAATGAATGAGTGAAACTAGGAAGAAGTGATAGTACCTAGTCTTGGCTCAATTCTGGTAGTTTTCTTCGCAAAGCAGGTGAAGGTGTCTCTGTTCTGGATTCGCTCATCTGGGGCTGTTGTGTCCCTGGCCAAGGAAAGAGGTTTTGGCCAAGATCCTGGCAGGTCCTCCTCACCCATCGAATGGGGGCCCTGTACTCTTGACCTTGTCTGTACCTCAGGGTCTCCTCTTGCTTGGCTCTCTCCTACATCCTCTGCCACCTCCTGCTCCTGCCCGACAGCTACCCATTCATCCCTCCCACCACGGATGGAGCATATGTCATGCGGTCACTTACGGCTTTCTGTTCTAGGTGTCTGGGGACACAGCTTCTGCCTTATTCCCAGGCCCTGCTGCCTGAGTTCAGGGTGATCTTTGCTCAGCCTCACTGCAGGCTTCTTGCCATCTCTGTGTCTGGGACCCTGGTTCTCACGCCTCTTGACTGGACTATGGGTCCTGGCTCCTGGGCTCTATCCCTGGTCTTGCTAAAGGCCCTCCCCCTTCACTGCGGTGGTGGTGAACACACAGGCATATGTCACATACTGACAGGTGCCACAGGAGATGAACACAGCAGGAAGCGCAGTGGGCAGTGTATGGTGTAGTCTGATGTTAGAAAAGGCAAATTCTGGAAACAAGTAGAAGCTGGCCTGGCACGCACCCTGCCTGGGGCAGTTCCAAGACAGTCCTGCTATCAGGGGTGGGAACAGGGATGGTGCCAGCTGGATGAGGACTATTAAAAAGCCATCTTTTCTCATGTACCCACATGTCACAAGTACCTTTCCAAACCAGTTCATTTTTTATCCTGGCCTAATAATCCCTTTCCCTCTGAACACAGGGTTTCAAGTAACCCAGAAGGGGTGGCTTTTTATTCATTCAAAAACCATTTATTGAACATCTACTCTGTCCCCAGCATTGCTCTTAGGGACTGGAGATAAATCTAGATGCAAAGATGTAGTCCCTGCTGTCGTGTAGTTATACTCTAGAGGGATGACAGACAATAAGGTGAGAAAACATGAATAGACACAGAGCATCAAGTAGTGACGTTAGGAAGAAAAACGAAGCAGTAAGCACTGGGGGTGTGTGTGCTGTTTGATGAGGTGGCTGAGGAAGGCCTCTCTAAGGAGAGGTCATCTCTGTGACACGAGGAGGGGACCCCAGACAGAGGGAATAGGAGGTGGGAATGCCATGAAGTGCCTCCAGGACCTGAGAGAACATGAGGTGGCCCATGGGCGGGACAGTAGCTGGAGCAGGACCAGATCATGTGGGACTTGCAGGCCACCATGAGTTCTTCGCACTTCATTCCCAGCATGAAGGGAAGCCTGTAGGGTGTTAGCAAGAAGAGTACGAGGAAGATGAATTAGGAGGCCTGTAGGCTCACGTCTTGGGAGAGACAGGGGGTTCAACCAAGCTGGTGGTGCTGGAGGATGCAAATAGTGGTCAGATTTGGGGTATGTTTTCAGAGGGCTCAACCTGGTGGCCTCTGTATTGGGTCCCAGAGTGACAGATGGCAAGGCTGGGCTGTTCAGAATGTAAGCACAGGGCTGTCAACATGCCGTCCATGCTTCTCAGATGTCCCATGATGCACATGGTGTGGTCCAGCACCAACAGGCACTGCGTGGACATTGGCAGGGCTTCCACAATCCACAGCGTGTCTTTGCATCTGATAGCCGGTTAGAAAACTGTGGCCAGAAGATGCTGGAAAATGTAATCTGACTAGCATGAGGTCAATTCTATTTGGGTTTCTAACATACAAGAAGCTGGTACATTGTTCTTAACTTCTATAGGCATGAAGATTAGGACAGTACATCTTCCCTCACTGAAGTTTTGCTATTTTGAGGTTTCAGTTACCCACAGTCAATAAAGGTCCAAAAATTTTAAATAGAAAATTTCAACGATGAACAATTCATACATTTATGCCCTGTTTTGAGTATCCTGATGAAATCTTGTGCTGTCACACTCCACCTGGCCCAGGATGTGAATCCATGCTGAGCAATCTCCCCGCCAGAGAGTCACTTACTAGCCATCCTGGGAGTCAGATCAACCGTTAGCACCGAGTTGGGCTCAAGCCACCTTTACTTTACCTGATGGCTTCAGAGCACAAGAGCACTGATTCAGACAGGCAAAAGAGAAGGGCTTCCTTTATGGGAAGGAGTTTCAACTTAGTAGAGCAAAAAAAGCCAAAGAGGGCATGTTCTCCCTTCCACGTGGACTCGAAAGCAATCAGACTCAAAGAAGCCCAGAGTGGAGTGGTGGTTACAGTGGCTGGGCGCTGAGGGGAATGAGAGGTGACAGTCACTGGGTACAAAGCCTCAAATGGACAGGAAAAATATGTTTTTGTCTCTGAGATATATTACAAGATGTGGTGAATATATTAAATAATGATATATTAAACATCTCAAAATGACTAAGTACATTTCAAATGTTCTCATCACAAAAATTAGAGGTGATGAATATGTTCATTGGCTTCATTTAATTATTCCACATTGAATATGTATATCACAACATCACTTTGTATCTTATAAATATAAACAATTATAATTTGTCAATTTACAATTAAAAAGAAAACAAATGCTTGTGTGCCCTGTAACCCTCTGCTGGCTCTTAGAGGAGTCCAGTGTTACTAGGAATTGTGAAGGTCAGCACAGAATGATTAAATGCAACGATATCATGATACACACTCCTTACGTACTGTTTTATTGGAGAAGAAACACAGAATCAATACATTTTGCAAATGTGAAGGCTATAACAAGTTGTAGATGCTTTCTCTAGACTTTCCTATGCCATGTTCCCCTACAGGGGACAACCAACAGAGAACATTTCGGGTAAGTAGTCACAGAGATCAGAGGCTATCTGCAATCTCTTTAGAAATTTCTGAGAGAACAGGCAAATTGCCAGAGCTTCTTAAGCCCTGTGCAGTAGTGCCATGGCTCCGTCTAGCTCTGGACCTTCAGCCACTGGGGCTCTACACAACCCTGTGGTAGGATGAAGCACTAAAGAGCTACAGGTGACTATGTCTGGTACCCAGGCCACACCTGATCACAGGGCAACTCACAAAACTCTCAGATCCATGCTTCTGCCTCTCAGCGCCATTGGACATGTATGTGGAGGCTAATTTAATTCAGGAGATCTCAGGAGGGAAATGCGTGTTTCACTGAAGGGACTAGAAAGTGAGCAAGGTGCCTGGCAAGCCCAGCACCCCCTTTCCCCTGACTTTCCTTCTCATATAGGCTGGAGAAAGCGGTGCAGCCAGGAGGAGCTGATGACCCACAGTAGTGACCAAAGAGGTTCAGTGACAGGCTTGCAGCTGGAGGGATTTCTGCTATTAAACCTAGAGCTACCCTTCCAGAAAGAAATACCTCACGCAGTACCTGTGGTTTACAGTGAATTATAAAGATGCCTTCGGTTCCCCGTTTTGAAGTGCTAATCCTGGGGATGGGGCGTAGGGGCTGGCAGTCCAGTCTGAGACTGCCCTCTCCCCGGAAACCGTTTGAAATCTCCCTCCCAGTGGCAGTCTACCCGTGATATTAATAGTTTATTACCCGGCTGGAGAGTATGTGTGGAGTAGAGGAAGCCCAGACTGGGGAGTGGGGACCTGGGCTCATTCACAGGGAAGGGGGTGTGGGGGCCAGAGTGTGCATTTCCTGGGACCAGGCCCAGCAGGGACTTGTGCACACAGGCTGCAGATAGCACATTATCAAGTGCTGTCCTCAGAGGCCACCTGCTGCCACTTGGGTTGGCAGGTGGAAAGTGGGGGGTAGAGGAAGGAGCCAGGAAAGCGCACAGGTGCATCCAGAGAGGACGAGAAAAAGGGGGTGGGACGGGTTCTGAGAAAGGGGTGTATAAAGACCTTCAAAGGGAAAGACAATCTTTCTTTATAGTCATTAATTGGGCCAACCCATTTTGTATTTGGAGGGATATTATACATCATTTAAAATAATTGTCCAGTGATCGCTGAGCACCAAATTATTTTACCATCTTGTACTAAAACCAGCGATTCCTCTTCTCGAGCTCTTCACGGAAGGCCTGTGCGGCCTGTGCGGCTGCGCGCCCCGCGCCCTCAGGGGGCAGCTGCGCCGTCTGGCCCGCGCCCCCGCTTGCAGGTCAGCATGAGTAGCAGCAACAGCGGCAGGTGCCACAGGCTGCAGAAGAACAGTTTCCTCGAGCTGCTGCGGTCTGCGTCCGCATAAAAGCGGAAGCCGAGGTAGGAGATGTATAGGTTGATGGGGAGGGAGACGACAGGGAAGGTCCACGTGGTGACGTCCAGCGCCGGTGCAGCAGCGGACAGCGCGATCAAGGCCAGGCAGTGGCGCAGGGCCACGCGCCGGCACAGCGCCGGGTGGGTGACCGACATCATGCAGTAGCCGCCCCGGGAGTAGTCCTCGCGCAGGCCCCAGCTCAGGGCGTTGAAATGCGGAAACTGCCAGGAGTAGAGGATTCCTCCCAAAAGAAAGGCTCCTGCGTGGGGTGGGGGTGGGGAGTAGAAGAAGAGAGGGAAAATGGTTGTCAACCAATTTCCAAATGACTGGCTCCTTCTCATCCCAGCCTGCCCGCCTCAACCTGCGCGGCTTGTCGCCTGGCCTTATCCAGAGTACCCCTGCCTGCCTGGGGATCTTGGCTGAGGGCATCTCCAGGCATCTGCAGCTCCGCCCACCCCAGCCTCAGGCCTACATGGGGGAACAATGAGGGAATTCTGGATGGAATTAGGTACAGCCCCTGGGTGGAGCCACAGTGTTAGAGCCTCATGTCTATTTGCTGGGCCTTCAGCCTGAGATCCTTCACTTAGGTGAAGATAGTGCTGCAAATGGAGAACGCGTACAGGTATAAGGGCCTCTTCTGTGAGTCCCTGGTCCCTTCCCAGGGACAGCAGCAGCTCCCAGCTTAGCACTGACACGGAGCTGGGCGCACTTACAGGCCAGTGCTGAACACGTTGGATTCACCAGCTCCCCAGTCCCACCAGCTCACTGCCAGCGCCTGGGCGGGAGCCTGGCATACTCTCTCTCAGCCCCCAAGCGTGGCACGATGGCTCCAGCAGTGGGTGTTAAGCAGAGTGAGCCAAGGACGTGCATGCTTTGGCATAAAGGAACATGGTTCCAGGCTAGGCTGATAACTTGTCAATGGCTTTGTAATTTTTCAACAAGGACACAATTCCCTGAGCATCATTCAGCCCCTTTCTCCAGAACAACTTTCCCACCACCCACAAGCGTGGGGTGGGCTGCCATTTACTGAGCTCCTATTGTGTGACAGATACTCTCATACAGTTTGTCCCGTTTAATGCTGATGATAAGATTTTCAGGTGGGTTTTATAATCACTAAAAAAAAGTCAGATGATGGCAAGTCTTCCTCCAAAAAGAGGTGGAGAGGAATTCAAAATGAGCCTGATTTTCCAGCCAGGCTACTCTTACGGCACTCACTGAGGCACCTTCCTGGGGTCAGGCAGCAGAGTGGGGGCTGTGACCGGGCTATATTGTCCCTGTGCAGGCCACTCATTACTCTTGCAAAGACATGGGGACCAAGCGTGTACTAGGTGGCAAGCACCATGTCAGGCATGGGGGACATGGCACTGAGCAAAACTCCACACCTATCTCTGCTAGTGCTGAGTTTGCCGTCCAGTCAAGGAGGCAGGGGTCATCACTCAGACCCGCACTAGTGACTTGAAGACCACCATTCATGTGATGAAGGAAAAGTAGGTGTTACAGTGAGGACACAACAGGAGGAGGTGACCTGGTCTCAGGGAGCATCGGCTTCTCTCTGGTATGATGATAAAATTCAAAAGGTAGCATAGCTGAGAATAGGAACACCAAAGGACAGGCTAGAGAGAGGGGAGGGGCTACACTGGGCCTGACTCTGCTATTCTAAAAGCAACAGAAAGCCAAAGAATCTTACCATGTGAGAGACGGTGATTGTGTGTGTGTGTAAGTGCACATAAGGGTGCAGGGGCAAAGGGAGGGGTGCCAGCATTGAGTGAAGAGCATAACAGGTATGGATCAGTCAGGAGGTGAGCCAAGATGACAGCCCTCAGCATCACGGGGGCAACAGTGGGGTGGAGAGGGATTTAGGTGGGGAAAGGGAGAGGACGTGAGCTCAGGGCAAGGAAGAGGGAAGGGTGAAGGATCGAGAACAGCTCCCAGTTTACAGGTCCAGGACCTGTTCACTGACACAGCAGGAAGATGGGGAGAGGAGTGAAGTGTGACTCTGGGTGTGTTCAGTCTAAGATGCCTCTGAGTTATGGAGGGGAGAGTCCAGGACAGGGCCCTGGCGCAGTGTGGGTGTGGCCCAGGCTCCATCGCTGAGCAGCCCCGGCATTCAGGCAGCCATTACCTATGTGTCTGTGTTTCCTACTCTAATGTGAACTCACGGGACTGGAAAATATAGAGGCTGTGAAGGGTACTCAAACCCATTGACGGGGCAGGGTATGAAAACAACTGATCCTCAAGTGGTCCCCAAGGTCACTGTTTGCCAGCACAGCCTCAGGACTCTGCCTACTCTCGCCTTCCCCTCCTCTGGACCCATCTTGGATGCTCTGACACATAACTGCTTCTGTCCTGGGGTCTCTGGCAGAGAACTGGGAGTTTACAATGCACTGCGTCATGTACTCTGCAAAGGGCCATCCTGCACGGCGGCAGGGAGAAGAGGTGCAGCATCTGTAGCCACAGTCCTATTTCAGGGGATCTTTTAAGCCCCCCGTCTGTGGATTGTTCAGACAAAGAGTGAGTGGGGACTATTGCTAAGGCACACTCACCAGAGAGAAAGTGATTACATTATGCAGAATACTTCAGGAACCAGGACTGGGGCTTTTAAGGCTCCAGGGGCCCTATGTGTGCTCATGTCAGTGAGAGTGAGGAGTTAGCTCCTCTCCTAATCTCTGTATTCCTCAACAGTGGAGAAGCAGGGGGCAGGCTGGCAAGTCCTCTAAAAGAAAGAAAGAGATCTTTAGTTTGCAGCGTTCTGAACGACACTTCTCTGGCAGGGCAGTTGCCATGCCTCAAGTGGAACCCGTAGGTCCGTCTGCTCCTTCTGGGTCTTCAGTATAGGACCTGATTTTAGGGGCCCCTATTTCAGTTCAGTTACTGTCAAAATTCCCAAGATTCATCTTTAGTCTTATCTATAAATAACATATATTTGTATCTACCTATCTTGGTTCATGTAAACACCCTTAAATGTTCATGCTAATAACAGTAATGGTTATGATTTGTTGACTCTGTTCACTCAGTAAACAGGTGACGGGTGGGTGTCTCACATGCCAGGCATAATTCTGGGTGCGGGAAAGGCAGCAGCAATCAAGACGAGTCCTGGTCAAGTCTGCAGGGGGAGACAGACAGACACATGTAGAATCTCAAAACAGACTCATGCAATGGGGGTGGCCTGAGACCGAGAGCTCAGGCAAGGACTTTTCTGTAGGTGACATTTAAGCTGTGACCCTACTAACTGCAAACAGAACTCTGTCAGATCCTGGGAATAGCCCCAGTAGGTTTCTGGGGCAGTGGAGCGAGGGAAGGAGTTGCAGGGTGGGCTGGTGAGGCACCTAGGAACCAGGATAAGGACTGGGGTCTTCCTCCAGCAAGGGGAGAGCAGGCCAGGGGGAGGAGGAGGGACAGAGGAGGGTGGCAGACGCTGATGCCTTTTACTCAGGTAGGGAACATGAGGGTGGACACAGGTGTGTCCATGGTGCAGAGATAAGGAGTTTCATTTTTGGCCGTTTTAAATTTGAGGTGCCTTTTAAACATCTCCGCTGAAATGCTTCGTGCCTGTCGCTGGCCAGGCCAGGCACAGAAGAATTGTCCTCACAACGACCCTGCCTGGAGGTACCATGACTGTCACCTTACAGATGAGAACGATGAATGACTAGCCAGATAGTATCAGCACCACTGGCAAAGTGCCCGTCAGCAGGCAGACTCAAATTAACAATCCGACACCAATGGATGGTCACCCAAATGCCAGTGGCGCTGAGCAGAGGAGACTTGTTCCAGTACTTAAAAAAAAACCTGCATATTCCAGTACTTAAAAAAAAAAAAAGAGGTCTGTTTTGATGACAGTATTTTTCTTGACAGTGAGTACTCTTAGAGAATTAGAAAGGACAGAGGGGAGGTTGGAACCCCCGGGTATGAGTGAGGGAGTTAACGGGGCTACAGAAGTAGATGTCTCCTTTGTATTTTGGGGGGAAAAAAAAGTGATCTCAGGATTTTGAAGTGACTGATAAGAGGCAGCGTTGTTAGTGTGTCAGGGCACAGGCTTTGAGCACAAACTGTGGCTTTGAGCACAAACTGTGGGAAGTTCAGCCCCAACCCACAAGCCGCCACAGATCTAAAGGGTTTGTGGTTACGACGACAGTCAGGCACAAATGTTGGGGAGGCCAGTAAGACCCAGAAGCGACTTGTCAGGAAAGTGAACGTCAGTGCTAACTTATGAACAGAGGAGAGGGTAAGACAGTCAGAGCTCCCTGGGTGCTTTGCTCTAGAGATGGCTGAGAGAGACCAACCTCCACTGGAAAACCACATTTAAAATGGCAAAAGTATCAGGCCCAAATGTGGAATCTTTCTTGTTTTCCTCAAAAGCCCCTCCTTTTGTATGCCAACCAGAGTATATTTTGTTTTGTTCAATACACTTTTTCAGTTATGCTTTTGCTTACAATAATAATGAAAAAAAAAATCATTTTCATGAGAGTAGCACACTGCTTTCTGTGAGAGGAAATTGGGTGTGGGTTTGGCTCACGTCACAAATGAAAGAGCTTTAGAAATCACTGCCTGGCCTTAATGGATTGTAATCAGAAAACCACCACCCACACACAGTTCCACTCGCTATGCTTCAACTGCCTCTCCTTCTATACAAGATGTAGAACAAATTACTTTCTTCATCAAGATAAGGTGAGCTGGAACAGGAAGCCTAGAATTAGTTCTGGGGCTATGGTGGAACTCACCTTCCTTCTGGGGTAAACATATAGGCCCCCAGCTTACCCACTTACAGGCTTCCCCGTCGTTCAAGGTAAGCATTCCCTTCATTGCCCCAGCCTCACTGCCCCCAGCGGTCTAGTTATTGGGCCTACCTTCTGTGACAACAAACCCCAACTGAGTGCCACCACACACAGGTACAGTCTCTGTCCTCAAGGTCCTCTGCTGGCATCTGGCCAGGGAGAAAGACCACACAAAGGGATCACAGCCCACGGTGAATGTCACCCCAGGTGCAGGGCTTGTGTGCAGTATACAGGAGGAACACCTTAATTCAGCCCCGAAGAGCTCAGGAAGGCTTCCTGGAAGAAGGGACATGTACACTGAGATCTGAGAATGGTCTCCGAGCTTTCTGCTTCTAAGTGTATCTTCCCATTTTCTTACCTAACCCCACAGAATCTTTGCACATGTTAGGTTTAATCATATCCAGAATAAACCTCTCCTTCTCTTGTTAATCAAATATTTGCTGATCTATGAAAACATAAACTAGTGGAAATCTATGAAATGGGTGGCATGTCTGTTCTTCACAGTACAGCAGCCCTCTGGGATCATGATGGCAAAGAAGAACTGGGTATCCAGGCCACTACCGATTTCCCTTCATGCATAGAAACGAGAGCTGCACAGCTGCTGTGTGAGTGGACAGTGGGGAGAACCCTTATTCAAATCACCTGCTCTGACTGGCGGGATGTATTAGGAGGACAAGGCTAGGCAATGCCTTCCTCCAGAAGACATCTGTCAAACATTCCTGAAGCATACAGATGGGGAGAATCCAGAAATGCTTCTGTCTACAGCATACACATCATTTTGCTGACAAACAGAACCATGGCCTTCCAGGTGACTGGTGTTCCAACAGAACACAGACAAAAGTCCTCAAGCTAGAGCTCTGCCTGACAGAGCAAGTGCCCTCTGGAATGGAGTTCAGTGGTTTCAGCTGGCCTCCTCAGACCACCTGGCGGGCACCTCCCCACCCCCACCCAAACCTTTTCCTTGTCATTCACCATTCACGTGTGGGCTTGCAAAAGCGAAAGAAACCTAGCTCCAGCGAGCCTTGGGGGGGGGGGGGCTGGGAGGACGTCCCTCTGCAGTACAATAGGCTCCCTGCTCAGTGTGGCTGCCGGTGGCCTGTCTGTTCCGTGACTGGTAATATTTATGCTTTCAAGGTGATATGGTTGTGTGGACAGGGTGGCTAACGGGGGAAGCAGTGCCAAGTCCAGAGCTTCATGGTCACAGAATTCAAAGCCTTTCTTTTGAAGGTTAACACAAAGGAGCTTGTGAAACAGATCAGCCTTAACAGTGCAATAGACTTCTATGGTGCTGCAGATAAAGGGAAGAGGATGTGGGGCCAGTTTATCAACTGCATGGGTGGCAGGAGGGAAGATTAGAAGTCCTCTGGAAATAGGAAATAGAGTGGGCAGTAACTGCTTGCCTTTGAAGAATTCTTCTCCGGTAGCTTAGGAATAATGGAGAAGGCAGTTGGGGGGCTGGTAGTGGGGCAGGAAGCGATATGGACCCCCACCCCTCCTTCACCTTATTGTGTGCAGAAGTTTCATTTAAAGGGAAATACTTGGGAGTAAAAGACATACAAAACTCTGACTCTGAAAAAATTGCTCCTCTCCCTTCTTGCCACTTTCCTGGAAGGAAGTTCAGGCACATGCGGATTCTCTCAGAAAATCAAATGCTCCCTGCCTTCTTCCTTAGCTTACACTGGACAGCATTTACATCTTTATCACCCAAATATTAAAATATTCATCAAATAGTACTGATGCAATGAGCACCCGGTGCCTGGCTCTGTGAACACCACGGCACACCCATCCGCCCCCCGCTTCCCCCGCACAGCCTGAGCAACATGGCACCATGGCCATGGCCTGAGCACACTTAGTACTGAAGTCTGCCTCCAATTACACCACCAAGCTGGGTCTAGCAACATATTTCCAGTACATTCTTTTGTTTTTTGGCCTTTGAAGAGAATGTAGTGCTCTAAATAGTTTGTTTGCTAATATTTCCATGAAAGTGTTGTCTATTTTGTCACTTAAAAATATCATTTATCTTAAAATCTGGAGCTTTAAGGCTACTTATGGCAAAATCTCCTTAAAAAAATGGTCACAGGTCCTCATTTTCGAGTTTGATTTTGAGGCAGTATCTTAAAGAAAATCTTTAAAAGTGCCTGGGTTAAACAGTATGCGGTACTTAGTAAGCCTTCCATAAATATTTGTGGAATGAATGAGTGAATAAATTCCCTCCATTTGACTCTACTTTCTCATCTGGGAATAAAGGAGGTAAATAGTAGTAGTTTACCAGCTGAGGGTAAAAACACTCATTCTCTTTTTGTTACTAAAACCATCCATCTGCCAAATGTCACTTCCTGATAAGAGCCCGTTTCTAAGTCCTCATTTGTAACTAAATGTTGGCTGACATAATTAATGTTTGCCACACAACATTTGAATTACAAACTGAAGGCAACTGACAAATCAGCTCTATAAGATGGTCATTATAGAGGCCCACGCCATAAACTCCCCAGACACAGGATTTATTCAAATTTAGGAAAATGACGAAAAAGAATCTGAGCCTTTCTAAGAAATGGGGGTGATGGAAAGAGAGGTGGCCTTGGCAGAAGGCGGGGGAGGGGGTCTAACCCAAAGCCTCTGAGATACACTAATAGTCTCTGGAGATAAACACTGTTGGGAGGCCTAATAGGAGTGGCTCCAGGCCTGCTCGGAGCTGGAATGTGGCTGGGCACTTATCTGCAGTCCCCTCCACCCCCCAGGGCTCCTGCAGGTCACTTTTGTCACTGCCCTCCCCCTGTATGCAGAATCAAACCAAGGCTTCTTGGTTTCTCAACCTAAGACAAGCTGGCCAGACCAGGAACCAGAAAGCAGCCCTCTCATTCTGCCTTCCTGAGTTTTAGTTGGGAAGCATTTTTAATGTTTCCTGCTAGAAGCAGTTAAGCTTAGTAATAATAATAATTATAAAAACAAGGCAAGGTAATTAGGCAGGTGGGAGGAAAAGGCCACAGAAGAAAGTGGACACAGGTAAAATCCCATTATAATGATTACCTTTATAGAAAGAAGGACTTTGTAAAACAAAGTCATTTCCTGTGCACAGAAGCAGCCAGAGCCCTCGCTGCCTTGGTCTGGCAGCCACCAAGAGTGCTCTCTGGGCTGGCCCTGCGCGTTGCCACATAGCTCTCTGCAGCAAGCATGAGCTGAGTGCTGTGGGCACAGTTTACAGTTCACTGTACAGCTATAAAATGGCACATATGAAGAACAATTCACATTTGTTTAGCTTTTACAATTTCCTTCTGCCAATCTGCTTAATTTTCTTCACCCTCCTCTTCCCACCCACCTCACTCAGCCCAAGCTAGACTGGCTGCTTGGGATCTGCACCACTCCCTAGGACATTGAAAATGAGTCCTTTCCACTATTTGATTTAGAAAAAGAAAATCAAACTAGTTGTGGGGGGAAAAATCAGAAGCCCACGAGATATTCTACTTATTTTCTGTTTTATGTCTTTGCAGGAGGAGGAAAGGCAGCAAATTCGCCTCAGAGCTTAAGGCCCTTGGGAATGTTATTAACCTGGCCCTGCCCTACAGCCACCACAAAAGCCACAAAAAGATCCAGATGCCAAGAAGGGGAAGAGGTACTCTGACCATGTTACATTTCCTGCTCCACGGGCCACTCTGACCAACAGGCTGCCTCAAATGCATGGTGTTTTCTACAGCTGGTGCCCTTCCCAACTAGATAGTTAGTTGGGCCTTTAAGTCATGAGGCTGTGGGATTTCCATGTCACACAGTGGCCAAGCTGCTTCCTCTCTATCTTGACTACCATCTACTTAGCCCTGGGAAAGACTTTTGCAAAGTGAGGGGGACTAGGTGGCTAAACGGAAGAGCCCATGATCAGTGGGGCACAGCTCCCTCACATTCATGTTCTCCATCCCTTTCCACACTTGGAAGTCTGCTGGTATTCACAAGTTGCTTTCCAAGGATGATGAGACTGAGGTTTCACTAAGTACTGAAAAGATGAAATCTTGACTAGGGAGGGTAAGGGGTGGGAGGCAGGTCTAGGATAGAAAGAGCCCTAATGGAGAGGGGACAAGAGGAGGACAGCGGGCGGGAGTGACAGGAGGACACCGGGGTTGGCAGAACAATAAAGGCAGATTTCAGCAACTTGCTGATCCTCCCCTCTGGCAGAGAACCTGCAGCCCACTGTCAGTTAAATAACCCTGAAGGTGTGACCCAGGCTTTCCTGTGACCTCACTGACTTCCTGCTTCGGGCTCCTTGGGTCTTCATGGTCCTTGGATGAAGTATGTTTTCCTCAGCGGGCGGCTTATCTTAGTGGTCATGAGTTCACTCAGAAGTCCTTCCTCTCCAAAGTCTTTGTAGATGAATTTAGGGAGGTTTACTCTCTGTAGAATCCCACTAAAGCTCTCAGACCACTCTATTATTTATTTATTTGAGACCTAGTCTCACTCTGTCACCCAGGCTAGAGTGTTGTGGGGTATCACAGCTCACAGCACCCTCAAACTCTGGGGCTTAAGTGATCCCCCTGTCTCAGCCTCCCGAGTAGCTGGGCCTACAGATGCCCGCCACCACACTCGGCTAATTTTTCTATTTTCAGTAGAGATGGGGGGCGGGGGGTATCTTACTCTTGCTCAAGCTGATCTCGAACTCCTGAGCTCAAGCAACTTACCCGCCTCAACCTCCTAGAGTGCTGGAGTCACAGGCTGAGCCACCGTGACTGGCCCAGACCACTCTATTATCTGACTGCCTATCTGCCTCTCCTCAGAGATGCTGAGACATGACTCTTAGGAGAACAGGCACTGGGTTTTGTTACGTTTGTATGTCCTAGTGCCCAGCACACAGTAGGTCCTCAACTGACACCTCCTCAATGAAGTGGTTCTGGGGGCCAGTTTAAAGCATCCCAGTCCAGGATGCTTAGTCGAGTGAGTGGGCTCCTGCCTCTTACTGCCTCCTATATCACTTTCCTCCTCTTTCCTGTCCTTATTCACAGTACAGTTCAACACAGTACTCTCAAGACTTCTTGATTCACAGGCCTCTTTGAAAGATTAAATGATGTGAAGATACCACAGAAGAAAAGAGTACCTTTTTTGGCCATTCTTTCTCAGAAGAGCTCTTTTCAACCATACATTTCCCCTGAGATAAGAACCCAGACAATACACATGTGCAATAACACAAATAATATCATTAGTATAAAGCATCTCAGATAATACCATCTGCTCAAATCTCTAGGTATTTTCAGGCTATTCTAGGGGCTAAGTTCTTTCTGGTCCTGTCTTTGCAGATTGGTGGTTTCCCAGACCAGAGGCATCAGTACCACCTAGGAACTTGCTAGAAATAAACATTCTCAGACCCCCAGCTCCTGACCCCAGGCCTGCTGAATCAGACATGCTGCGCTCAGAGCCCAGGAATCTGTGCTTTGGCGAGCTTCTCAGCGTGATGTGCACTGAAGCTGAGAACCACTGCTGTGGGCTGTGGTGAGATACAGGCCCAGCTCACACAGTGCTCTGTTAATCACAGCACATACTTCTGCAAGGAACAGGGACACAGAT
Organism: Perodicticus potto; assembly: GCA_963574655.1. Taxonomy (NCBI): domain Eukaryota; kingdom Metazoa; phylum Chordata; class Mammalia; order Primates; family Lorisidae; genus Perodicticus; species Perodicticus potto. The sequence goes on along the minus strand of CAUYRH010155855.1, from coordinate 20,058 downwards.
TCACAAGGATATCAACCTTTCCTCCTAAGGCAATATTACCTAAGTGTATTTTCTGGAATAATGAAAACATTCTTTCTGTGATGTTAATATGATAGCTACTGGCCATACGTGGCTTCAGGCATTTGAAATGGAGCTAGTGGAAATTAGTGTTTAAGTTTACTTAGTTTAAACAGGTAAATGTTCCTACTGGCTACCATCCTGGACAGTGCAGTTCTGGAAGATAACTAAACTACATAAGACCATATTAACCCAGTGTCTAAAACCCCAGTAATAAAAATCTTTAAAATATGTTCTGTTAGACTCTGCCATCTGTAAAATGGAAGGCACCTAATTTGCTGATTCATTCAAATTTTCACTGTTCATTTAAAGTTTATGCTATCAAATTAATGTTTTGAAGCTTTTTTGAAGCCATGTAAAGCATTATATAACGTAGTATTCTTTCTGTTTAATCTTGGTAAGGCTACAGATACAGGATTCGAATTAATTTGATCTGTGATAAATTAGGATATTGGGGGAAGTAAACCATGTTCTAGTGAGTCTTGCAATGTATCTTTTAAAGAAAGAGGATATATTGTAATAGAAGTCAGCCTCAAAAGCTGCCAGCGGACCTTCCCTCTGTGGTGATCTAAATCTTTCAGAAGGCTCTGTTTTGCACTAGCCTCTGTTCAGGTAGATAAGGGGTCTCATTTTCCAAGACAAGTATATATTTTCATTCTGCTACCTAAACCAGGACAGCCTCCCCAGAGCTGCCCTTCATTAATGAGTTTATATACAAATGGTTAAATCTGGATTATAGAAAGACAATGTTCAATTTTTAAAAAAACTTATTTTAAACACAACTATTAGCAGTTTAGCCAAATCCAGCCTGCCCCTAAACAAGACGGGCTCCTGTCTGCATGTGGCACCTAAATGACCACAGTTACAAAGTTCTCTTCTCTCTCGGCATCTGGGGGTGCAACTCTAGCTCCATACATTGAGGCTCAGCTGCTTCACAAGGAAATTGCCTGCAAGTGTGACTAGTGCAAGACCGTGCCACAGCAGTAGTGACCAAGTTCTCCCCGGCCCTGGACTGGCCTGCCCTCACAAACCTGGGACACCCATTGCATTGGCTGTAATACCTTCCCTGTCCTTGGCTCTGTCTAGGATTCCCGAGAGAGAAGAGGTAGTTTTGGTGCTTTCTTTCTCTGTTAGCTTTGAGGAAGCTGAATCGGGTTTAGGCATTCCTGGTGGGGCAACTAGTGTCTCTATCAGACAGGCAGCAGCGAGGCAGAGCTCTGTCATGGGGAGCACAGTAGTGCACACAGGGCCCAGGGGGCTCTTCGCTTTTTTTAAGGTCTCTGCCCTGAACGTATGGGCCATCACTACAGAAGTTTGGAGGGAGAAAGGAACAGATAGGACAGCTGGGGTAGGGAACACTTGGTGGGACAGAGGGAGCCTGGGTCAAGTCAAGCTTAAGAATTGATGCAGAACTGGGGAAAAGGACTGTGACAGGGAGCAGGTGCGTCGGGGCTATGCTCTGTAAAGGTAAATTGTGTGTCCGGCTGAAAACTCAGACATTAACGGGCCCAGGGATACCAAGCCCAGGCTGTCCACCCTGTCCTCCTCCCCGACAGGCCCTAGCACTCTGTTCTGCCAAGCCTCCAGGTCCCTCACAGTCTTCAAAACAGCAGCCAGGTAATGAGGCTGCATTGCTCAGGAGTTGGCAAACCAAACAAAATCTGACCCTTCCTGACCCGGGTTAGTTCCCCACGGAAGGAGGGAGGACTCCTGCACGATATCAGCAGCGCTGGGCATACGAGTCCTCGCCACGGTCTAGCACTTTACATATAGCAACTCATTTCATCCTTGCCATGACTCCACGAGGTGAGTCTAGCCTCGCAGGGGGGCTGAGAGAGGACACTTCCGGCTGAGAAGGGTACACAGGCTCCTGCCCGGGCGCTCGTAAGCACATGCTGACACTGCACGACAGGCTTCTGGTTTAGGCTTATCTCAGAGCAAACGAGTACAGAAGTTTCAGAATATTGTATTTGCAGATTCATTAAAATCTGACATTTACAGGATATTAAAACTGTTTCTAAGAGACAATCATGGTAAAGGTGTAATCACATTTGTAAGCCTGCGGAATCGGACTACAAGAGCTTTTATGAAAAGTTCCAGAAATGTGGCTTACAGGGTAACGGTTTATGGTCAACTGCCTTTGATCTCTCATGTGAAAAATATGTACTTACATATATTGCAGGAAACCTCACCACTTCCTTCCTAAGTGTTGGTCAAAAACACTAATTACTTGAATAATTAGACTGTGAAACTTCCCTTACAGATGGTAAAAATGAGCTATTTTCACCCCACAAATTTAGTTGTGACATACCACCCAAAAATGTAGAAATCTTTCAATGGTTTTATTGTAGACAGCATGAACAACTTAAGCAAATCATAGAAAAATAAATTGGAAACTAATAAAAATGATCTGTTCTTTCATAGCGGGGAAATAACTTCGTTTGAGCAGGTGACTGAGGTAACTGAGGAGGCCAACCCAGGAGGGGCGCCCGCTTGACATGAGACTCATGGCCACATCCAGACACCTTTTATTTGGACTGGGGCATCCTGATGAATTGGTCCATGTTAACTTGATTTGTGACTTTCATCTTGGTTTTCAAGTACTTTTTTTTTTTTTTTTTCTTTGAGACAGAGTCCTTTCTGTCACCCTGGGTAGAGTGCCCTGGAATCATAGCTCACTGCCACCTCAAACTCCTGGGCTCAAGTGATCCTCCCACCTCAGCCTCCCAAGCAGTTGGAACTACAATGTCAGGCTATTTTTTCTGCTTTTAGTAGAGACGGGGTCTTACTCTTGCTCAGGCTGGTCTAAAACTCCAGAGTTCAAGTAATCTACCCGCTTCGGCTTCCCAAAGTGCTAGGATTACAGTTGTGAGCCACCACGCCCGGACCAGGTACTTACCTTTAACTTTACCAATAGTTCCACACTGAGGCTGCACTGTTCCTGTTTTCTTTCAGACGTTCCCTTCAAGGGAGAGTGTGTGCCTTACTCACCTCCAGCCATGATGACATGGTCTGCTTTTAGATCTGCATGTATAGTATTTCAGAATGCCACATCAGCACCTTGGTCAAAAGAATTGGTGTGGAACAAAACAGACCTAACCTAGTACTGCAGCTCAGGGAAGAAAACTCCACCCTGACTAGTGTGGTCACAAGAGCCTCCACACCACGGGACACTCACCAGCATCCAGGCTGCCAGTGGCCGCCGTCCAACCCATGACCGGTGGGATGGCCCCAACCACGGCCCCGACCCAAGTGTTGGCAATGCTGATCCTCTTCAGTGGGGTGTAACAACAGGTGTAAAGGAAAATGTTGAAGAGCCCCAACGCTCCTGTGAGTGGATTGACCCCCCAGGTCAGAAGGGCGATTCCTGGAACAGCACAACAAGTGGCAAAGGACACAGCTAGCAGAGGGCTGGAAAAGAGCAGAGAATACCAAGAAATCATTTTTGGTTCAACTTAATTGTGCTGCCTAGAATTAATCAAGGCCAAAAGAGTGCAAATTATCTACGTGCTGATGCGTGAGGCAACCTGGGAGGCAATGGTACAGGTTGGATGTATTCCCTAAAATAAAGAAGTGTTGTGCTTTTGGGAGGTCTGGCTGCTACTGAGTTTTGCTGGCTGGCAGTAAAGAATGTTGTAGTTAAGAGTGCGCTGCATTTGAATATAGGTTCTGTGCCTTCTTGGCTGCAAGGCCTCTGGACTTGACTTTGCTCACTTCTACAGAGATTATCAGTAGTCTTCCTTGCAGGGCTGAAGTGAGGACGGACGATGCTTACTTTGCATAGTGTCCCATTTCACAGTTAATGATAAGTAAGGGACAGTCTAGAATAAGCGATTTGGAATATACTACACAATACTGTAAGATTCAGGCAAAAAAAAAGTGTTTTAATTATAGAAGCAATTCTATTTATTTATACCTCATTTTAAAACATTATCTACTTGGCGACAATGAGTACCCCTGGTGTGCCCGAGCGAGTGCCATCATCACGAGATCTGTAATGAATTGCGGGCTTGGCACAGGGCCAGCTCCCAACAACAGGGAACACGGCAGTGTTCAGGGACCCCATTCAGTAAATGCTGTTGCGTGGCTCTGGCGCCATAGCTGGTTCATGGATGTGGGATTTTCAAGAGGAGGTCGCATGGTGTTACACATGGAAATGAAAACTGTCAACTAAAATGCTACAGCAGTGTTTTTCAAGCCTTTTCACCTCATGGCACATTCGAATCTGTAAACTTCCATGGCACACTGAAATTATGTTGATACAAAAAAGAAGTATTAAAAAAAAGAATATACTTACTATGCTTTGAACTTCTTTCGAAAATAACTTAATGATCTTTAAAAAATGTCATGGCACACTGCTTCAAAATCACTGCTCTACAGTGAGAAGGATGATTATAAACCTATTTCTCAAAGAGCCCACTTTTTAAAGTGGACTTTGTATGGAATTTTGTGAAAGACTTTGAGAGCCTAGATAAATTGGACCTACTAGTTCCTGCTTATATGCATGTTTATTTATTCTTTTTAAAGAAATCTAAGGAGGCTAAGCCTGCTTTCTCCCTGCAGAAGCCATAACTCTACCTCTGAGGAAAGTGTGTTTGTGCAGTGTTCAGGGACCCCATTCAGTTACAGATTCCACAACGTGCTTCTTGGGAAGCAAGAGCTACTGGTGGGCAGCTTCTAGGGTGCTCTGGTTTTAGCAAGGCCAACTCCCTGCAGAAGGTACCTATACGCAGTTTGTACGCCTATGACATATGCCCTCTATTCCCAGGGCTGCAGTGTTCACACAGCAGGAGAGAAGCCCCCTATCTCCAAGATTGCCTCTCTGTTGATTATGACAAGTTAGAATTCAGATGGAAGGGGAGAGAGGGGGAGCAGGAGAGCCCAGCAGCTGAAAGTACAGTGCCAAGTGATGGGGTAACGGATAGGAAAGCCGATGGAACTGGATGGAGGACTCTGTCTCCCACTCTGCTACGGTCATCAGCACCGACCCTTTCCTCCAGCCTGTGACCACTCTTCCTGAAGATGTGACCCAATGGAATGTGAGTTTGATGAAAAAAGGGAACACAGAAGGGATGTGTGGCCATCAAGTTGCCTGTGGCTGAGATGCTTCTCAGTACCTACCCCACTCTGAGGTACATTTCACCCTGTCTGGGCTGCCCCATCTGGATCCTGGTTAATTACTGCCAGGACACTCACTCTGGCCCCTCCACCTGCCACTCTGCCTTGTCCTTCCATCATTTCCTCCCTGACAATGACCTGCTTTCTCTGCTTCTGCTGGGGAAAGCCCTATAATCACCCTAACTGGCTCTGTTTCGTGGGGACAGTGCTGGTGCTTGCCTAGAATGGACTCCTTCCAGTGACAGTTTTAAGTCCCCTGTCTCTTTCTCAAGGCTCCGGCTTCACGCTAGCTTAGCATCTGGCCTTACACTGCAGTGACAAATGGCCTCTGACTCACTTCCTTACTTTTCTCCCATTTTAGAAGAGGCTGTCTTCTTTGTTTTCAAAGATAAACTCTCCACTTTGGTCCTTCTTTAAATCTCCCTGATCTGCCCGTCTTCTGTCTGTCGATTGGCCTGAATCCTCAAATAAATCACTTCGTTCCCGTCTCCCCCAAGGAGATATTCCTCTTGCCTCTACACTCTCCGGAGCCAAACATCCTGATGGAGGGACCTGGATCCCTTCCTTGTCTCTATTTCCTCCATTCCTCAGTTTCCCATTTGCTTCTCACCACCTCCTGGAACAGATTTCTCCAAGGTGGCCATGTACATCAAGTGTCCCCAGGATCCCCTAGCTTCCCAACGAGGCATGTGATATAACTTTCTAAATGAAAGATTAAAAGATGCCTCTGCATGGATGCTCCTCAGATATGTCAAGAAGAAAAATTTAGATGACTATTCAACAGTACAAATATTCTACCTGTTCTTCTTTCAATAAGGTAATTTATAGTTTGTAAGAAGATATTTCTTTTTAACCTATGAGCCTCTAAAAAGCTAGCTTTGAGTAGGAGAAAAATGTGGCTGATAAACATTTTTATTTTTCTGAATTGGTACTTGTGTGGACAAAAACAAAAAAGAAAGGGTGTTTAGTTCTCTCTCCCAGGTTCATGAAAGCCAGGTGGATTCAAAGGTATTAATGTTATGAAAAGCCCTTGTAGAAAAGCACACATGAATTTAATTTATTGAGAGCGGCAATTTGTGTGGAATTCTACTTTCTGACCCTCGTTGAAATCACAGAAAAGCATGAGGCTCAATTTTGGTGTTTAAATCAACATGCTCAAGGGCACGGATGAAAACTGGGTAGGCTGACAAGCTACGTAAACAAAAATGAAGATATTTAGCCAGATGCCCGATCATTCTCAGTGCCAGAGGAAGCCATCCCCTCCTGGCACAGGGGCAAGGGGCCTGGAGCCAGGGGTGGGGGCTGGGGGGCCTAGGACTTCGCAGCTTCCTCGTGTGATGCAAAGGTGCTTCCGAACTGTTGGAAGTTTATTTTCCTGTGATGTTTCAGTTTTCCTGAGACATTTATTATAAAAGTAATATACATGCAACTCACAAAGTTTCCAACTACAGAAAATCACACAGAAGAAATTCCAGATTACTCGGAGAAATATACTATTTGATATCTTTCTAGCTTTTTCCCAATTCTATAGTTTCTTAAAAAAATAACTCAATAACATACTAAATTGTGGTTTTGTTACCTACTTTATTGCAATACATCTTGATAATTTTCCTATGCCATTAAGTATTTCTTTATTTCTTTTTCTTTTCTCAAGAGATGGAGCCCTGTTCTGTCACACAGACTACAGTGCATGGGGAGGCACAATCAGGCTGACTGTGACGCCAAACTCCTGTCAAACAATCCTACCCCCTCAGCATCCTGAATAGTTGGAACTACAGGAATGCACCACCACGTGGCTAGTTTTTAAAATTTTTTGTAGAGACAGGGTCTTGCTATGTTGCACAGGCTGGTCTCAAACCCCTGGCCTGAGAGATCCTCCCGCCTAGCTTCCCAAGGTGCCAGAGTTACAAGCATGAGCCACTGCACGGGCTAAGTGTTTAAATAATAATCATTACTAGTTAAGTAGTGGCCTAGTCTGTGTATACTCCACAATTAATTTAATAACATGCCTTTCTTGACACTTAGTATTTCTCTTTTTTATTAGAAATCATGTTGGGATGAATATCTTAGGGACAGACATTTGTTCACAGCTCCGATGAGAATCTTGAGGACACATTCCCAGATGTGAAACTGCTGAGCACATTATGAGGGATTCTAACATGCCGGGCTCCAGAATCTGCAGTAGTTTTCACACCCATCAGCAGCATAAGGAGAAGGCCTATTTCCAAAACTCACCTCAACAATGGGCATGGCATTAAAAACAAAAACAAAATTTGTCAACAGGATAGATGAAAAATAGTGTTATGGTTTCTTAAAAAAAAAAAAAACAACAACAAAGTAAAGCAAGTTTGAGATAGCATTTTACAAATGAGATTAAATACAAATAAAACAACTTGAAGAAGACTTATTTGCTGGCTCACTCATTTAACGCAGGCTTTCCCAGCTGGCGTGTGGGGGCACACTGGGAGCTTTGATCTGCTTGCCGTCAGCTGGGAGCAGCCTCGGTGTGTGGACGTGCTCCTCGGGGCTGCACGGTCCGGACAGTCTAATGGTCTCTGTGTGCCCTGAGATGAGGCCAACAGGACAGACCTGGGATGGAACGTGGTGATCCTGGTGCTGTGGGCATTTACACTGTAGTGACAGCTCTGTGGCACAGCAGAGGACACAGGGCAGCTGGGAGCATGTGCGGGGGGTGCATGTACTGGGGGTGTGTATGCTGGGGTGCGTGTGATGGGGTGCATGTGTTGGGGTACATGTGATGAGGAGCGTGTGATGGGGTGCAGGTATTGGGTGCATGTGTTGGAGTGCGTGTGATGGGATGTGTGTTGGGGTGCATGTGATGGGGTGCATGTATTGGGTGCATGTGTTGGGGTGTGTGTGATGGGGTGCGTGTATTGGGGTGCGTGTGTTGGGGTGGGTGATGGGGTGCATGTGTTGGGGTGCATATATTGGGGTGTGTGTTGGGGTATGTGTGATGAGGTGCATGTGTTGGGGTGTGTGATGGGTGTGTTGGGGTGCGTGTATCGGGGTGCATGTGATGGGGTGCATGTATTGGGTGCTTGTGTTGGGTTGCACATGTTGGGGGCACAAGTGATGGGGTGCTGCGTGTACTAGGGTGCATGTGTTGGGGTGTGTGTGATGGGGTCCATGTGTTGCAGGCTCAATGGGGTGTATTTCTAGAAGCAGTGATGTTTAAATAGACCTGAAGGATGGCAGATGGGCAGAAGAAGCAGAGAACAGTGTTTCTGGTAGCGGGAAGAGCACATGAGAAGGCCAAAGGTGAGAAGTGAGGCAAGGTTAGGTTCCTGTATCTGGGTGCAGAATGAGGAGGTGTGGCGAGAGCACAGAATGTAGGAGAGCTGCAGACAGACCTCGGGGCAAATGCAGACTCAGTGAAGTTTTCTCAGTTTTTTAAGCTTGGGGGACAAATAATCAGCTCTGCTTTTCGGAAGGCTTACTCTGCCTGCCACGGGAAGGTCAGCCATGATAGACCAGCATGTGTTTATTTACCTCCAAGAGAAGCTCACATTAGGCATTTTCAGGGAAGAAGAATGGAGAGTACACTGCCACTCTTCACATGCTCAGCTAAAAGAAGCAGCCTTCGGCCAGCTTGTACCTTTAATCTATCTTCCAGATTTCCTACAATGTACTGACGGAGCAAACCGGACTCACTGATGGCTGTCTGGTCTCCTGACACCATGGAGATCTGGTCTGCACTGCTAGCTCTGTTATTCTTGGCTTTCCCTGGTCTCTCGCTGGTCTTTTTTTACCCACTTTTTGTCCCATTTTCCATATCTTTGCAAGTTACCTTAAGTCTTGTTTGAAGTAAGTCAGAAGAAAAAAGTTAAATAAACAAAAGGATAAAAACAAGGTTTGGTTGGAATCTCTGTACAATCATGGGTGGCAGCAGGACTAGCAGTGGATGGCTCTGGAATGAAGAAAGAATACAGCAAGTGGTGTCTGGACTTACCACAAAGTCTCTAAATAGCATGGTGATATTAAACTTGCTGAAGTGAACTGTTTTAATAAAGAGATCCATTTTGAAACAGATTAAAGAAGAGTGCTCATTTCTCATCTCAGTTAAAAACACCTCCTACCTTCAGTCTCAGTGCTCATAAAACATGGCCAGAGCTAAAATCTCAAAGACCTGAAAGGTAATTCTGTCAAGGACAGATTTCTTGTTACTTTATGTCAGTTATTCCATGTACTCTTTCTCCTAATCATTCCATTCAGCCCTTGATCCCAAAATAAAAAAACCCATGTGCCCTTCTCAGTCCTAGACGGGTTTTACCAACTCTCCAGAACCTAGAGACACACATGCACAGATTTATTTCTCCTTTTATCATTTATTCCTTACGTAAAACTTAGTGTTTAAATTTTTCCTTTTGTTAGCCTTTTTGTTTCTCTTGTCATTTAAACTTCTTTCCGGTCTGCTTCCATTTCACGTGTGACTCTGACACCTGGTTTCCAGAGAGGAGAAAGGCAAAGCTGGCCTTCTTGGGCCTCCCTGGACTCTGTCATCACTGGAGTTCCCAGGTAGACCCTCAGTACCATGGTTCTAAGTGTGGTTTATGGAACAGCAGCATCAGCAACCCCTGGGAATGCGCTAGGAGCCCAGTGTTCTGGAGGCTCACCGATGTTTGAGAACTACTGCTGCACCATGACCAATGTGATGCTGGACCTGGCCAGGCAAACCACAGACGCTGAGCTTGCACAAGCCGCTCCACACCAGCGTGGATCGAGGCTGTCCTGCGTGGGTCACCCACTCTCAGTCGCCCCACATCAGCGCGGGACGAGGCTGGCCTTTGAGGGTCACCCACTCTCAGTCGCCCCACACCAGCGCGGGACGAGGCTGGCCTTTGTGGGTCACCCACTCTCAGCCGCCCCACACTAGCGCAGGACGAGGCTGGCCTGCGTGGGTCACCCACTCTCAGCCGCTCCACGCCAATGCACACCAAGGCTGGCCTGCGTGGGTCACCCACTCTCAGCCGCTCCACACCAGCGCGGGATGAGGCTGGCCTGCGTGGGTCTCCCACTCTCAGCTGTCTTTTGATATACGTCTCTTGACAAGTTCCAGGGAAAGAACACAGGGCTGTGAAACAGCTCTGTTATCAACTAGCCGGGGGACTTCCCTGCACCCTGAGACCCTGGGCCTGTCTGTACTACCTACCTTGATTTGATGTTGCCTCATAGCTACAAGCCTCTGACCATTAAACATACTTCAAAGGCCAAGATGAAGCCAGTGTGGAAAAGTTTCAATAGTTGTCAATTCTGGGTCATGGGTACGTCGGGTTCACTGTACTGTCTCCAGTATTGTATTTGTTAGGACATTTTCACAACTGAAATGTTTTACAAAATGCTTTAATATTCTTTACTAGTATTACTATACTCTGGCTTCCTGATGGTACCTTAACTAAACCTGCTGAATAGGAATCAGGTGGTCTGAGTTCCGTTTTTGACTCCGATGTTATAGCTGTGTAAAAGTGGGTTACTAGTTTAAACTCTCTGGTCCTTAGTTTTCTCTATTGTAAAGTACATGGATGTACCAGAGCTCTGATGGTGGCAAAACCCAAACTCAAGTCAAACTTAGGCAAAAAGGCTCATTAACAAGACCATAGGGAAAGTGGGGGATTCTACCCCATCTAGCTGTACGATCTTGAACAAATTATTTAATCTGTATGCTTTAGTTTCTTCATCTGTAAAATGTGAAGTACTCCACAGAATTATCTTAAGAATTAAATATAATAGTGTAAATATCAAAACACTTGCAAAGTGCTCCCTAAATGAGTATACAGTATTCACTTGTTCACTCCTAAGTTCATTAAAATTCCTCAGTGCCTGTATAGTCAGCCACTGTGCTGAGTGTGACTACGCAGCAGGGAACAAATCAGGTGAGTTCAGAAAGCAAGACAAACGTGAATAAATGAACACAAGCACTGTAAGGTCTCCAATCATAAAATCGGCCACAAGAAAAAGAACATATGAAATGAGAGAAAATCATTTAACTAGGAAGGACCAATTTAAATGGAAGTAAAGGCAGAGGCTGATGGGCTTATAAATCTGCAATAAGGTGTTTCCATGATTTGTTTTTGCAAACTTATTAAGACTTATGGATATATATTAATATTCATGAATATAAAACTACTTTTTATTTTCAATTATAACTTCATATTTAGATTTCAATTTTATTATACCAAATTAAAAGAAAGCAAACAAACTAGTACCAGGAAAAACTAGATTGATCTCGTACAAAACATTTTTTTAAGTATTGGTGCTTTTTCACCTGACTACGGACTACAGTAGCTGTAGTGGCTTTTCTTAAGAACAGAAGAATTAACATCTCCATGAGTGTTTCTCACTAAAGTGAACTTATATAGACAAGAACAGAAATGCAGATGAATAGGGTGTGATGATACTGTAAAATTTTTCTAATTTTCAATAACAGAATAAATGTATGAATAAGGAAAAGAGAGGCGGCGCCTGTGGCTCATTGAGTAGGGTGCTGGCCCAACGTATCGAAGGTAGCGAGTTCAAACCCAGCCTCGGCAGAACTGCAAAACAGAAAAATAGCTGGCTTAAGCCCAGGGGTGGGAAGTTGTTGTGAGCTGTGTGACACCACGGAACTCTATCGAGGGTGATAAAGTGAGACTCTGTCTCTACAAAAAAAAAAAAAAAAAAAAAAATTAATAATAAGGAAAACAGCACTATTTGAGGGTAGGCAGGAAAAAACCCAGTGATTTCCTTGAACTAAAAAATTCTTTCATGTTCATCCACTCCCTCATAGAAATAAATAGGTTAATGGTTCATGCTGAAGGTTGAATAATGATTTATTTCAAAACTCACATACAAAACTAAATTGCATTTTAAATTGAGATACCTTTCTAAAACATTAGTGCTTGGGATCTTTCCACTTCTGTCTTTCCTGCCCAAGGCTACTACAGAAAAGGAACTAAAAGACTAAAGGAGTGGGAGGATTTTCAACATGTTTCAATGAATTATTGTTTTCTCCTTCAAAATATAACATTGCCTAGTTTACTCAACACCGGTCCTCACATAGCTCTATCAAAGTAAGACTTTTTTTTTTTTTATAGAAATTAGGAACAAATAAGAGAAATACATGCTTTAATTTGATGTCTACTTATTGTACTTAATAAATATAATTTAAATTACCTGACTTTTACATAACTTCCTGGAGGAATGTGGTCTTTTGGTTAAATAACGTGTCAGGGAGGTCTATAAAATGTTATAGTAAATCAAGAAAGCTATATTGTGAGCGGTTCTGCAGGTAATTGGTTTACACAAAAATTAATTTCATACTTCTTGGTCATTCTTCTAGAATAAATGATTTTTAAATTACAAAATAAAATTTCCTTTCTTAAAAAACAGAATCCAAAACCTTAATCAAACCAAACCAATTTAACTTTAATTTCCTGCATAAATCCCACATTGGAGCTTTGAAATGAATTTTGGGGAAAAGTCTGTACAGATAACTGTTTTGAAAATGTCTCCCCAGAATCTTACTTAGGAGTTTTCTGTTTCTTAACGTGTACTGTTACAGACACCACATGGTGTCAGGTGATGGTGCAAACACACAGCTTAAGGAAACTGTGAAGAAAACAAGGACACAAAACTTATTTTAAAAGAAAATTAAATTTTAAAACATGTTTAAGAGAAATATAAGAAATCAAGAATAAAATATTTTTGGCATAATTATATATAGAACATAGAAATTTATTAAGAAACACTTTCTTGGGAGGTGCCTGTGGCTCATTGGGTAGGGCGCTGGTCCCATACATTGAGGATGGCGGGTTTGAACCCAGCCCCAGCCAAACTGCAACAAAAAAATAGCTGGGTGGTGTGGCAGGCACCTGTAGTCCCAGATACTAGGGAGGATGAGGCAAGAGAATCGCCTAAGTCCAGGAGTTGGAATTGGAGGTTGCTGTGAGCTGTGATGCTACGGCACTCTACTGAGGGTGATAAAATGAGATAATGTCTCAAAAGAAAAAAAACAAAACAAAACACTTTCTTGCAAGGAAGAGAACAGAACACATCTGAGATGAATGAACTTTTGAATACTGCCTGAAAGAATCTTATTAATTTAGAAGGAAAGTAAGAAAGATTGATTGTTAAACAAACAGAAAAAACTCAAGCTAAACAAAAAGTCAACAAAATGAACCCTACCCCATTATTGACCTCTGAGATTCAGTCTTCAAATTCAGAAAGGAATAAATAGTAATCCTTGAATTATGCTACATCAATTCCACTTAAATTAAGGATAAAATATTTACACAAGGAACCTGGAATTTTCAAAGAGGTGATTCCTATCATCTCGTCCATGAAAATCAAAATTTCCAGCATCGTAGTCCAATCTCTTAATGTGTTTCTCAAATTCCTGGAGGGAAGGGACCACCTACTGAACCCTTCCATTTCTCCACCTATAACACCTAGTCTCTGCCCCATGAAAGACACGTACTTTTACCCCCTTTTCCTGGTTAAGCCAGATGGTTTAATTTTCTGATCTTTCTCCTTATTTTAATTTATAGGACTCTATTAAAAAAACCAGAGTTGTTCACCTACACAAAATAGGGTCAATAAATTTTAAAGAGTCTTTGAAAAGCTTTAATAAAACCATTTATACAAAATGAAGCTGGGAAATATATCTGTCTTTGCAGCCTTGGAGGCTGCCTGGGAGTTGCATGCATGTTACGGCTGCTGGGAGACTGAGGTGCTCAGCTCTGGTGCCATCTTCTCACCGCTCCCGTGGGACCAGCGACTTTAGTCCAGGGTTGAGTTTGTACACACAGACACCTTCAGGAACCAAGCTGGCAGAGCAAGCCAATGAAAAAGAGCCTCTTCAGAATTTGGCTCTCAGCAGAATCTGTTGACTGCTGTTCTGCCAAGCCTGGTCAGGTGAAAGATCTCTCCTGAGAAGAAAGTGTTCACCTAACTTCACGCATGTAGCTTCTTTGCCCTAGAGCTGAACCCTCATCCCTAAACACTTCTATCTTTTATGGGGCCAATTCTCACTCATCCTCTAAGACTCTCAGCTTAGACGTCAAGAAGGAACTTCCAAGAGCTTCTGTCCTCCCTCCTCCCATGGCTGGTCTCCAGGCTGGTCCTTGGGCCCTCACAGCGCTTCTTAGTCCTTGTGCTGCCCTGAGCTGGCCTCGCCTGCCTGTCCTGTGACGCCATGTTTTTCACTGCAGTGACTCTGTACTATTCATATGATAGCCTCCACACACAAGAATGGTGCCCAAACGAACCTTTAAGAACCATGCAAAACAGAGAATACTATGCTGAGACTACCACTCATGTAACACCAAACAATAAGAACAGCATTTCGTTGTGTCTAATCTTTTCACGTCATCTTATTTGAAAAAAGAGGAAGTAAAATGAAGGGACATTAGATTAAATGACCCTAAACAAAGACCTAAGAGATGTTTACTCCTATTCCATAATGGCTACCAGTAATGGACTAAGTTACTAAGAGAGTTAACACTATAGTTTTTAAAATATCTGGATATGTTCTGGTTATAAAAAGGGACATGGGAACTGATGAACCCCACACTGCTAGGATTACTATTACCACTCACAACACTTTAGAACAGTCACAAATGCTTTCTTTTTCCCATAAAAATGAGAGAAAGCAGTGTAACTGTCAGAAAATCCCGGAGTTCCTCTTGTTTACTTATTGTGACGACGGCATATGAGCATATGTACAAAGCTTTTCCTTAACGCTGCATAAGTTCTCTACATTAGCACTACTATTGTTAAGTTAAGGCCAAATTTTTTCTTGCTGCCACTTCAAATGACTGGGTAACACTTAAATTTTTTTTCTCTACTTATAAAATGTTTATGTTCTTATTACATTAGCAATATATACACACCAAGAGACTAATCATAACAATCCTTAGAAACTCTGCAGAGCTTTTCCCTGGCTGGGTACCTATCTCCTGGACTAGGGGGCTTGGGTGATGAATAATATTCACAGCTCCCCTGCAGCCCACAAAATGTTTACATTTCCTTAAGTGCTTACTGGTAAAACCTTCAGTAAATCTGAAAAATGTCTCCTGTAAATCCCTATAATACTTAAGCTAAATCCCATTCTTTAAGTTAATAATGCCAACTAAACAAGCCATTCATTTCATTTCTAAAATTCAATCTTCATCATTCATTGCAAAATTAGGTATTGGCTGACTCTGATTCCAAGTGTTTTAATTTATCCTTTCTAAATGACCTTTTGCTCTGCTCTTATCCTGCAATCTCTCCTGCTTACAGCCCACACCTACAGCTTACAAGGTATAGCTCACTCTCATCTGATCCATTAAGTTGGAAAAACTAATGCTGACATGTATTATTTCCCTGTCAGCGTCGTCAAGCTGGAAAATGGATAATTCAGAGGGGATATAATCAAAATACAGATGGCTTTTAAAACAGCAGGAGAAAGGCCCAGCCTAGGTCCTCCTGCACAAAGCTTTCACTGTCCACTCCACTCATACCTCTGCCTTGTTAACCTGACCTCCTGGAGAACAACTTGTTTATACCAATTTATTTATTTCATTCAAAACGTTATTTACTGGAAGCCTTGTCTTGTCTGCTAAGCATTTTGTGTTATCTGGTTAAGTTTTCACCCAGAATATAAAACTTTGGGACATATTTGAGAATATAAAAACAAAACTGACAATGCTAATATATTACAGGTGACTGATAAATGCTTGATGACTAAAAGAAGGGAATTATTTAATTCTAAAATACTTAGATGAAACATTATACACTGACATTCTTAAGAAATATTAATATTAGGAAAGACCAAGAAAAAAGGTATCATTTAAAAAAAATACACATGTAAGATGCCTTTGAAATTTAACTCTGAAGGACCTCAAAGTTGATAAAGCAGGCAGATTAAAGGTATCTGTATCTCTCTGTTCTCTCTGAAAACAGTAAGGAGAATATGAAACAAAAGACAGAACCCTGAAACACTCCCACACAAGAGCTGCCAAGGACAGTGGAGCTGCGAATGGCGGCGAGAGGAGACGCATCTCTGCACAGGACTCAGTGAATACTGAATTTGTGAACCTCTTCCTTAGGTTTTGACTGTAACACATAGAAAGAATTAGACATAAGGAATGTGGGCTGGGAGTGGGGAGGTAGATCACAGCTAGAAAGTTACAACACAGAGGCAGGGCTACAGACATCTGGCCAGAGCAAGGTAGAGCTATGAGAAAGTTCCCAGAAAAGAGAAGCCTAGGCACTGGGGTCTCCCCGAACCCCATCTCTGATGTTGACTTGTCCTCACATCCTTTTCCTTTGTCCCCAGGGCACTGGAAGCAGGCTGACCAGTCAGGGCCCAAGCCTGGGCAATCTACTTTTCTCTCACAAAGCTTTGGAATTGGGACAGTGACTTCAGTTGGAAGACCTAGGGGGCTGAGACCTGGATGCAGTTTTGATGATAAGTCAATTTAAGTGAAAGAGGGGTCAGAACTGCTAACACAGAGAGAGAAAACTGGGGTAGAGGCCTGGAGAGAAGCAGAGATGAGCAGTGAGGCTGGAGGCGGAGAAGCAGTGAGGAGGCCACTCTTTCTGGAAGCCTGGCCATAAAAAGAGGAGAAACAGAAGAGCAACTGGATGGAGCAGCTGATTTAATAGATGTCTAAAACATCTGTCCAAATATTAAGTCAGAAGAGAAGGACCCAACGGGGCCGCATGGTTGGAAGAGGTGGTAGGATGGCCCTTGGGGAAAGGTCTGAAGAAGCACTGGGTTAGCTCTTAGGGGAGAGGTCTGAGCGGGTCTGCGGGTCTCAGAGTGGGAAGAGCTCAGGTAGAAAAGGGATCCCAGATGCTCCCAACAACGTCTGGAAATGGGTACTAGATTCTGCCAGCCACGTTAGGTTGGGGCAAAATGCTTTGTCTTATCCTGCTAAGAAGAACTGAGATACATCTTAGGCTGTCTTAGGGTAAATGGTGGGAAATTCACTGTTAGCCATTCCTCTTCTCATGTCCCTTCCCCTCGACCACTCTGCAACTACTAAATCCATTTTATCTAATAAGGATCAGCTATTTTAAGTAGAACTCTGGAGACCTGTGCAATGTGTAAGGAGTGAGTAGGAAGGATATAAAAATGGCAGAGAAGAATGAGGCTCAAAAGCATCAGAAACTACGTCCCAACAAGTCCAACATGCACATCCAGACGTCCAGAGCCAAAGACGCCTTAGGCAGTGATGTGGCTGCGCTGACGCTCAGCCTGAGGAGGCAGATGTAGAGGGCTGGCTCCCAGACAACAGGGCAAACTCTGGTAAGGAACAGATAACAGGGTTAGGACAGCCCTATTATGACTTGCACAGGCACTTCTCTCCACAATTCCTCATATGCAGATGCGAGAACTCTTTAGCCAAAGGCATCAGGACTCCTGATTTACCCGTATGCGTCTGGGAGTCTTCCTAAGTGATGTGCTGTGCAGTATAAGTATACTCAAATTCATCAAGTGGCCCCCAAGCCATTAAAGACACTGATAAATAATTCTATTATAAAGGCCCCAGGGCTGGAGTAAAAAGCAGAAAGCCATGGGGTCAAGTGTTTTCACAGGAATTACATTTGGCAAATAGAAGCTGCAAAGCATGTTTCTGTTAACCACCTGCAATTACTGTGAGGCCATAGTGTTCTCTGGAGCAGACAATCAAAACAGTTAGTAACTTGCACCCTTAGAACTTTTACAATGAATTTAAAAATGTCATTTCAGTATAGAAATGCCTTTTCTTTCTACTAGGAAGGAAAATTACCTTGTCATACCCTTGCTAAATTCACCTATTATTTTTAGTAGCCTTTTTGTATTGTAGATTTGTTTGAATTTTTCCATGAAAACAGTCATATTTTCTATGAACAGAGTTTTATTTCTTCCTTTCCAACATATGTGAGTTTTATTAATATTTCTTTCTTGTCTTGTTATACTATTAATAGTTAGGAGTTCCAGAACAACAAGGACTACAGTTCACTTTCTACAGAACAGCCCTGACAATGTGGTCTGGTCTGCACATTTTCTTTAACCTTCTTCCCAGCTTCAATTTCCTCAGTGTTCTCCTGTACAAATCCTTCATGACTGGCCACATCGTCTGTTTTTATGCTTAAATGCATGATTTCGCTCCCATCTTTGCACCTCTGCTCACCATGCTCATCTTGGTTGCATGGTCTTTGCTTCACTCTCCACCTATCCAAAGTGCATTTGCAGGTCAACGTTTACAGTCTGAACGCTTACTCTCTCTCCAGTCTTGTCAGAAGTCATTGCCTTAGTCACATATGCCATGTATTCCTGCCTTGCTCTTTACTTTGGTATTTCTACTTTTCTACCATCTATTTGTTCATTTCTCCATCCACCCAGCCACTCATCTATCCAGCCTTATGCATCAACTATCTGTTGGATATAACAGCATGCATACTCCATCACGGCAGGAATTTTGGCTTTTTCACTGCTGTATCCTATCATCACAATTGTTGCTATTTGAGGCAGTTGGAAAGTATGTGTTACATCTTTATGCACTGGAGACAAAGCAGTAAAAGCCACCTCGGCTTACAGAGGCCTGACTTTGGAAAAGTCACAAATTAGAGATTTTCAAAGGACCTTGGCTAAGAAGCGTGATCTAGGCTGGAGGAAGAGGCAGTGTGGAGTGTGTTATGCAGGGCAAGGTGAGATGAGAAGGAGGTTAAGGACCACCAATACGGAGTGGACAGAGGGAAGAGCGGAAAGGAACAAGCAGAATGGTTTATTTCTTACTTGTCCTTTGGTTCTTGGCTTTAAGCCTTCCTCCCCTGTGGTAAGCCATCCTTGATTTCCTCAGTCTGGATGAGATAATCTTCTTTGTCTCCTAAATCATGAGGGTCCTGTCCCTATTACAGTATTAGCACGCTACAGATAAGATGCTTACCTATCACAGCAGGTACCCTGCAAGAGACAGAAGTGTGCCTTGGTCACTCCTGCACCTCCTGGGTCCAGCATAGTGCCTGACTGGTAGGTGCATTAAAAAACAAAACAAAACAAAACAAACCATGTGCTGAGTGAACTGTACCTCTAACTGCACCTGGTGTCCTTTTCAAGCAGGTGTGCTGCTACCTCCTCAGTGGGATTCAAAGGGAACGAAGACCATGTGACTGACCTCTCTGCAACCCTAGCAGGCAGCCCACTTCTCTACAGACAGCATTCTCCATGAAAGTGTCCTGACGAGGACAGTATGGAGGGAAGAGCCAGCAACCTCTGCTGCTTCCCACGGAGCAGCCTCTGCTCACCGACGTAACGACACGGCTGTCGCGCTCGGGCTCAGGCACCAGGTGTTCTCTCCTCATCCTTTGAAAGAAACCTGAATTTCTTTTTTTATATGATTGTCTGGTAAGTATTGAAATATTTATATTTTACTTTTTTTAAATAAAAAGATGAAATGATTTCATTTTCATTGTAAACTGACAATTTATAATTATATTCATTTATGGGTACAAAGTGATGTTATAATCCATGAGTACAATGTGGAAAATTAAATCAATCTAGTTAACATATCAATCACCTCAAATACTTAATGTTTTTCTTTCTTTCTTTTTTTTTTCAGAGAAGATAACATTTTTTATTTTGTTCTTTTTTTTTTTTTTATTAAATCACAGCTGCGTACATTAGTGCAATCAAGGGGTACAATGTGCTGGTTTCATATACAATCTGAAATGTTTTCATCAAATTGTTTAACACAGCCTTCATGGCATTTTCTTTTCTTTTTTTTCCCCCCCCCCAGTGGTAAGACAGAATTTATTTACAGAAAAGAATACAGAAAACACTAAAGCTCCTGGTAGAGAGAGAGAACTCAAGTGGGGAGAGAAAAGCTCTCTCCGTTTCTCTCCCAGTCTTTCCCC